>JAZKJV010008510.1:600000-753039 GCA_037367405.1 Ottelia alismoides
GACGCTCCCTTGGTTTTTAATGAAGGTTCTTTCATGGAACGTTAGGGGACTCGGGGAACCAGACAAGAGGCGAGCCTTAGGGATGCGTTTCTCCGAGTGGGAGTGTGATGTTGCTTTTATTCAAGAATCGAAACTTTCGGGGGTGGCTGACTCCTTGTGGCGATCTTTTGGTGCGGGTGCTTTGGATGACTTTCGCACGGTGGATGCCATCGGGGCATCGGGTGGCATTATCTTGGCTTGGCGCTCGGCGATATTCTCTCTCTCCTATATGCGCGTGGGAAGACATTCTTTGTCTGTCGTATTGACTCGGGCCGACTCTAATGCCTCTATTGCTCTCTCGTCTATTTATGCTCCTACTTGCCACTTGCTGCGGCGGGAGCTCTGGAAGGATCTGCGGGAGGCGGCCTCTGAATTCGAGGATCTTCCATGGCTGCTGGGAGGGGATTTCAATGTCACGGCCCTCTCTTCTGATCGGTCGTGTGGCCGTGGGGGGCAGGATCCGGGCTCAGGAGACTTTATCGACTTCATCTCTGACTTGGCCTTGGAGGGGCTGGTGCCCAATGATATTTCTTATACTTGGAGGAACAATGCTTCTCGGTCGAGGATTGATAGATTCTTGGCGAATATAAAGCTCATGGAACTCTTCCCTTTGTGTTCGGTGTCATCTCGGCCGCGCTCGTTTTCGGATCATAGCCCAATTGTGTGGGATTCTGGGGAAGAGCTCCGTCCTCGGGGTCTCTTCCGTTATGAAAGGTGTTGGCTCTTGGAGCCAGGGTTTAAAGATTTGATCAGGAACCACTGGAACCAGACCTCGTTTGAGGGTTCCGCCGCTCATCGATTGGATCACAAGCTTGCCTCGTTGAGAAAGCTATTGGCGAATTTCAAGAAGGATTCGCGACTTGCTCGTGTGGCGGCCAGGAAGGGGGCGGAGGATGCTATTTTGCGGCTGGATCGTTCGGAGAACGCGCGTGAATTGCTGACGGAGGAGCTTCTGGAGCGTGCTGCTGCCCTTGATATAATCAAAGCGGAGGATAAAAACAGAACAATCGAATGGCGTCAGCGATCACGCTTGAGATGGATCAAGGAAGGGGATGCTAATATCGCGTTCTTTTACTGGATGGCAAGTGGTAGAAGATGATTCAACTCCATCCGCTCTCTTTTGGTGAATGGCTCCCTCATTAATGGGGACAAGGAGATGGGCGACGCTTTGGTGGCGCATTTCAAGAATGTTTTTGGGTGCCAGTCGCCGCGCAGGTGGTGATGGTCGGGCCAGGGGGCTCCTTCTATCTCTGACTCGGATGCCCTGGCCCTGGTCAGGCCGTTCTCTATGGCGGAGCTTAAGGACGCTGTTTGGGACCTTAATGAGGACGCCTCGCCGGGTCCTGACGGATTTTCTGTGGCCTTCTACCGCGATTTCTGGGATGTGGTTGCTGGTGACGTGACGGAGGTTGCGCGCGAGTTTTATGATGGAAATCGTGGGTTTGATAAGATTAATAGGACCCTTATCGTTTTGATCCCCAAGGCACCTGCGGCCAATCGCATTGAGGACTTTCGTCCTATCTCTATCTCGAATGGGATCTATTTAATTATTGCTAAGGTTTTGGCCAGGAGGCTTGCTCCCCTTCTGGCTTCGCTTATCTCGCCCTCGTAGGCGGCCTTTATTCGTGGGCGGCAAATCTCGGATTGCTTCGCAGTGGCCTCCGAGATGGTTGCGGCGTGGAGGAAGTCTAATGCAAAGGGGATTCTATGGAAGATTTATTTCACTAAGGCCTATGACTGCCTCGATTGGCGTTTTTTGTGGTCGGTGTTGAGGCGGAGGGGCTTCCCGGAAGCTTGGATCTCGTGGGTGCGGCGATGTGTCTCCACGGCTTCACTATCCATTTTGCTTAATGGTAGCCCGGTCGGGGGATTTTTCCAGCCAAGGAGGGGGTGCGACAGGGGTGTCCTCTCGCACCTCTTCTCTTTGTCTTGGCGGCTGATGTGTTGCCTCGTATGATTGATGGAGTGGTTGCAGTGGGCCTGACCCGGGGATGTAATATTGGGAACTTCCATGTCTCAATTATTAAGTTCGCCGACGACACTATTTGCTTTGTCGAGGGGGGTCCCACTGAGATATCCGGTATGGCTACTACTCTTCAACTTTTCAGTGAGGTCTCGGGACTCTTGATTAATGGGACAAAGTCTAAGGTGGTACCCTTCGGCATGTCACAGGCGGAGGATTTGGAATGTGCTCAGATCCTGGGATCCAATCCCAGTGCCCTCCCCTTTGATTATGGCCTGCCCTTAGATGTCGGACTTGTTCGGCTCCGTGATTGGAAGGTCGTGGTGGAGAAGGTGGAGGCTCACCTTGCTGGGTGGCGAGCGGCTTTATTATCCAGGGGTGGGCGGCTGGTTCTTCTCAAAGCGGTGCTATCCTCTATTCCTATTTATTTCTTCTCGGATCGTGGTATGCCGAAGGGGATTCGGTTGTGCTTGGAGAGGTGTATGCATGGTTTCTTGTGGGGTCGGAAAGGGGAGGGAAGAAGGGGGGTTCATCTGGTGGGGTGGGATGATGTATCTCGGCCCAAGCGGGTTGGGGGCTTGGGGGTCAGGCGCCTAGATCTGGTTAATGACGCTCTACTGCTTAAGTGGGCTTCACGGGTTTGGGGAAATGAGGAGAATTTTATGATTAATGTCCTGCGGGAATTGCTGGGAGAGGATTTGATGGGCGTTACTCGGGATACTTTTTCCGCCACCTTTCTCCATTTTGGCGAGGAGTAATGAATGTTTTTATGCATAATTGCTTGCTATTTAAACCGGTACTGGGCAAGGGGACTTCTTCTCGTTTTTGGACCGATGACTGGTCCGGAAGGGGTGCTCTCAAGAATACTTTCCTGCGTCTTTTTGCTTTGGTGGAGGATAAGGAGGCGTCGGTGGCCTCGTGCTGGGAGAACGACTGCTGGAGTCCTCGGATTGCTGCGAACCTTTCAGATCAGCTTGGACGATCTTCTCTCGTTATTGGGTCAGCTTGCTCACGCTGCCCAACCGAACGATGGTCGGGACCACTGGGCTTGGAAGGATGGGTCTTTTTCCATGAGAAAGGTGTACTCTGCTCTCGTTCCTAGCAACCATGTCGACGACGATATTTTTGTGCGTGACTGTAGATTCGTGTGGGGCCTGAAGTTACCTGAGCGCATTGGCATCTTCTTATGTCTTCTTCGCAGGGGAAGACTATTGACTCGTGATCGGTGTGCAACTCTATTTCCTAATGTTGGGTCGATGTGCGGCCTTTGTGGTGCGGTGCGGGAAACAATCACTCACCTTTTCTTCGATTGCGGCACCATTCGTGAACTTTGGGTTGATCTTGATTGGGTAAATTCCGTCTCATTTCCTGCTTTATGCGAGAGTTTGGTGAATTCAAGGGGCAGGGACAGGAAGCATTTACTGGATCCGATAGCGAGGTTGTGGAGCATATGGTTGGGGAGGAATGAGGCCCTCTTTGCGGGTCAGAGATTCTACAGGGAAAACATTTCTATCCGTGCTGCACGTCTTCTGGAGGATTGGTGTCCTGGGAAGGATGCCTTTGGTTGTATGGGGGGCCATTGCTTTAGGGTACCCAAACGTGTATTCCTTTTTTGCTTTACCTATTTAGCTTTTCTGTAAAATCTCTTTACTTTTTCTTTTTCTTTTTAATATATTGGGGTGAACAACGTCGAGTGTATCCCCCTCTTTTGAGCGTCAAAAAAAAAGCCTACCATTGATGTGTAGTAAGCTTCGAAGGGCAGATTGGATGCCTTCGGTGAAAAAAATTAAGAAGCTGACTAGTTGGAAGGACAATCATTGGTTAAAGGGTGGTCATTTGGTGCTTCTCAAGATGATCTTGTATGTCCTAATTTTCGTCCTCTCATTCGCTTATTGATCATCGAAGTTACATCTCACCTTCAATCTGATGAGAAGGTTTTTCTTGTCCAACATGGAGAGGCGTCGAGTATCCCCTTCGTGGAGTGGAATATGGTGATGTAGCAAGTTGATCAAGGGACTTGGGTGTATTGTCCTGAAAGATGGGAACAAGTCTCTTCTTACTAAATGGGTATTAAGAATCAAGGAAGAGGGCCAAAGTTTCTCCTCGGTTCTGTCTACCCTATTAAGGGACGTCATCTCTCCTACTTTCTAGAAGGGGATTAACAAAATTTTACCAAATATATTGTCCTTCTCAGGACCATACGTGGATAAAAATGGCTAGAATTTTGGTTTTTAGCAGGATGACTAGACTAAGGAGGGGCTCTCTATAATTGTTTGTCATGTTTTCTTGGGATGCTTGTTTATCAGGATATGTTAGTGGCGGTGGCATGGTCTAAACCCCATGTTTCCGATAGTCTATTGCTGATCTACTGATGGTGGAGTTCTTGATGTTGTCGGAGTTTTTGGCCAAAGTTGAGGGGCCATTTGATGGGCATGATCATCGGAAATAGCTTGATGGGAAGTTCTCGATCAATAAGGCTTATAAGGTCGTATCGGCTTCAACTATTTTTGATCTTGGAACATGTGCACTATGCCAATGGATATGGAGCTGGAAGGTTCCATATAGAGTTAAATCTTTGACTTCTGCAGTGAGATGTATGAGAACTAGAGATCGTAGCGCTAAACTCTTTCAATGAATAGATGGGTCTTATACAATGTCTTTTGAGGATAGGGAAGATGTGAACCTCTCTTTTTTCATATGTAGGGGCCCCAAAGAAATATGGGATATGGTTACGATCACTAGTGTGATTGTCACAAATACTTCGGATTTTTGGGGATTTATTGGCTCCAATTAGATTGGCCTTGGCTTCGTGTGGGCATTGTGGCTGTCTAGAGAATTATGAGGCTCTCAGTGAGGTCCAGTTGTTGTAATTATGTTATGAGTTTGCGAATATACAAGTTCATGCATACATCATTTCGGTGCACAACCCTTTTTTCCTTAGAAACTTTGTAATAATCCAACTAGCAGTAGAAGTCTCTACTGTTTCCCACTCTCTCTGTATCATCATCTGACCATCTTGTGGACCAATCGAGCAGCCTTTTTTATGAAGAGAGAAGCCATCAACAATGCTCTCAACTTCTCATACAAGTCCTTTTAGAACCCTTTAGTCCTTCTAGAACTTCCTATCTAAACTATGGTAAATAAATATATTTGGTGAAATTTCACGAGCTTCAACAAGCCAATGCAAACTTTAATCAAGTAAATTTAACCTTCAAGTTCAAAGAAAAGAAGACAAAAAATTCCTTGTCCATTTCAAAGCACATAAAAGTCCTCATGTTTATCATATTGTCCTACTGTGTTTGTTACATCCAATCATCTTCAAAACTTTCATCATCTAAACCGCATTTCCCTTCCGTGATTTGACCAAAAACCTTTGCTCCTCAAACTTTTCTCACACAACAGAAACATTCAGCCACATCATGCAAACCCACAAAATGGAAACAATCACCAAGACTGCATTTATTTATTTTCCCCAAATAATATCACCTGGCAAAGCCTACACAAACGAACATAACTTCTTGCTTAAAGCTATGGTGGTGAGTCCGAACTCCTAAAGTACGTAGAATTGGGCAACCTGGAGGCAACAAGATCAAACTATAAACATTAAAGTCGAATTTCCATAGAAAATAATAATCTCAACAAACTAAGATATGGTACTCCAAACATGGCCCAGATGTAGCAATTTTAATACTTGGATTATTTTTCAAAGAATATTACTTATTGCGGTGAAATACTTTCAGGTAAGCCAGTCATAAGCAACGTATCAGATCCAGCAATCATCGTACATTAATTGCAATCCAAACAGGATAATGACGAACGTATCAGATCCAAGTGGAAACAGAGGGAACAACGTGCGTACATCTCTTTGTGGGTCCTCCATCTCTGGCACGAAGGACGACGGAACGCGGCCAGGATCCGTGAGGACGGCAGTGAGAAAGGAGGCGAAGCACATGACAGTGAGGAAGGAGAATACCGAGGAGTGGAGCTGACCATGGCGGGTGCCGAGATCTGCGAGCTCATCGAGGAGCACGAAGACGGTGGTGTAGTAGAGGGTGGCCACGAGGGCGAGGACGGCGATCACGGGGAGAGATAGGAGCCTCGCGGTGGCTCCTCCACCACCTCTCCCGCCCATCGTCGCCCCCCTTCCCCGCCGCGACTCGAGCTCGGGCGAGTGCTAATTGGACCTTTTCCTCCGTTCGCCTCAAGTTGGGCCCGAAAAAAAGAGGATCCTTTTGACATTGTATGGTCTGAGGCGTAGGCACGTGTATCTCCGGAAAGAAGTCGCACGTATCCTTTCTTTTGGCAGACGCTTTCCTTGGCAGCCTTCTCTACCTCTCCGACGGCGCACATCCTCCTCCGTCCTCCAATTGCTTCCTTTGTGGCTGCTGCCTCCTCCTATGTTGCTACTTCGAGCTTTACATAGGTGTGCTAAAGGCTCACCATCTATAGTTGGTGCTGTCACTACCTAAAATTCACCTTCAGAAGTTGTGTCGAATCCGTCAATGTCAGCACTTACAAGCAACCTCCGAACATTGGATTCAACCGGAGGGCTTGCGTATATAATTTATAATTGATCGTGTTAGCACCTACAAGCTAGTTTGGTAACCATAAATACTAACGCCTACGGTTGATAGTGTCAGCACATTAAACTACCCTCAAGTTTGAGTTATATTGTGTCACTTTGTTCTAACTATGAACGATATGATGGATAGAGAGGTGCTAGCAAGGTCCTTTCTCTTACTATATATATATATATATATGAGTAAAATGGGGCTGCCCCCACGGAGTAGCCAACTTGACTACTCCCACCCCTATTTTCCCCTCATTTTTTTATTTTTTGGAAAATAAAAATTTGTATATTCATAATTATATCCCTCTAACATTCTATTAAAATTTCGTCAGAAACGGAGACTCCTACGGCATCCATTCAAACAGGGTCGATTTAAAAAATAATGCGACCGTTAAAAAAATGACGTCTAGATGGAGGACCTAGGAGTCTCTATTTCTGACGAAATTTTAATAGAATGTTAGAGGAATATAGTGATGAATATACAAATTTTTATTTTCCAAAAAAATAAAAAAATGAGGGGAAAATAGGGGTGGGAGTAGCCAAGTTGGCTACTCCCTTGGGGCAGCCCCATTTTACCCTATATATATATATATATATATATATATATATATATTTGGCTTGATAATGCCCATATTATGGCATGACTATATCTTAAAGCTTTCGGTCTTTGTGTTCTACCAAATTTGAAGTTGTTTTTGCAATTTTAACTCAGCATCCACCTACTAGTCTAAATCTCATCTAAATTAAATCTCTCCATATCTCATGCGTGCATGAGGCAAACTAGCTTACTTGTTAGAAGAGGGGAGATGGAAACCAAGCATAGGGATGGAGAAAGTGAGGAGAAAGGGAAGGGTGAGAATAAGGGGAAATATTCAACAAAGATTAGCTTGCTTATTTAACAAAGATTATACACTGTCATTAACTTGTTGTTACTTAAGAGGTAATAGTACCATTTGGGTATTTATTTATGATTAAAATCCCTAAGTTGAGTTAGTGAGTAAAAACATAGTGTTAAACTGCTTGTCATGAAAGTTTAGGTGAGCTCAGAATATGTCTATCCAAAAACTCTAAGAACTAATGGGGGTTGGAGGGGGTTAAAGAACGTGCATGTGCGCTCCCGCTCTGCCTCCAGCCTAGACTCGAGAGAGTCATCTTAGATCGAAAAATGTTACTAAGGATTGATTTTTTTAGACATGTGAGCCTAGAGCGAACTATTTCTATAACAAATATTATTGTAATCATTTTATATATCAATAGAAGTTATTGATTTTCACTGCCTGTCTGAGATTAATGAATGAATGCACTTATAAGGTCTCTTAGTACAATTAGGGACATGTTCCATAGCCATCTTGATAATCATACCGATGTTGATCCAATGGTTGGATCATAGAGGCTAGTGCTGAGATGACATCCAAAGAGATAGATTGAGAACTCATCTAGCACCGTAAAATGATTGTCAAAAAATGATCTCTAGCCTGAGATGGAGATGGCAATCCTTACTCCAAAGGCTGATATATGAGCAATCTCTTGATGCAGGTCCTTTGCATAGGAATAGAGATTCGTAGATGTTTGATAAGTTAAGTCAAAGAGTTGACTTAACGAGATCGAGGTATCTAAGATCTATGTTGTATGTTGTCACGATATAGACACACATCCTCTGACCAAAGATAAATGTATTACTATATATATGAGTATGTACATTAGACAGACCATTAAGTTGATGACCTAATAGAGGTATATATACTGGCGAGCTAGTGTACATACAAGGGCATATGAGTAGTACGATCTCTCAAAAGGATCATATAGGTTCATTACTGAATCGAAAAACATGAGCTCACTCATGAGATATTGAGACCAACTGAAATCCATTGATGCTCGTGTTGCTTTGGAAGCATGACAGGATTTGTAGGTATGTTATATGCTTTTGGAAAGCATATGATTGATACCAACTCCAATGATCGAATAACAAACCTAATGGACAAAAACTATATAAATTGTTCAAATATAATCAGAACTTTGAGTTTATTCTAGGTCTTCTAGTATACATGATGTACGTGTATTAGGAATAATCGATTGTATAACCATGACACTTCTATTTCAAGGGAGTTATGAAATGTGTTTGTATTTTAGTGATTCCACTCAGTAGACTAGTTATCTAATCTTGTCCAAATATTGGACATTGATCTGAATATGATTCAGATGCAATGAAGATTAGATATTATGTCTGACTCGATCAGAGGTCTTCTAGATCTGGATATGAGATTATGTCCTAGTATCCAAGTCACTATACATGGAATATACAGTCGTTGTGTCTACATCTCCAAGTATCATCGAAAAAGGCACATTGTTCTTGAAAAGAGTTCAAGAATAATTCCATTATTGGCAACATCTGAGCATTGGAAAATCGATAATTGAATTGGAGTTGATTATCATTAATAACGTGGATATTATTCACATTATTTGGACACATGTAGAGAGGCACCTAAGATAACCAAATTGGATTTATTTGTCATAAATATAATTAATATGGATAGCACTATCCACAATAATAATGGATATTATGGGTCTGGTCCATAGAGATATAATTAAGTGAATATGATTCACAAATTATAAGTTAATAAGAATTGGATTCACATTATACAATTAAATATGAATGTAGTTTATATTTAATATTGGATGGTTGAATATGATTCATAATTAGCAATTGCATGATTGAAATTATCACAAAATAATTTGGAATTATTTTGGTGATAATTCAATATTAAAGTTCTTGCTTATGCAGAAGGTTTGGTGGAGATGAGATCTCACCAATTAAGGAATTGAGTGGAGAGCACTCCACTCAATATTAGGAATGAACGACCATGGTGGAAGCACCATGCGTTAGCCATGTGAGCCCAAGGTGAACCATTTATATAATAAATGTTATTTTAATCTTTGATATATTAATAAATGTTATTGATTTATTTCACTCCTTGTCTGAGATTAAATGAATAAATGTACTTATATGGTCCCTTAGACAATTAGAATTATGTACCATGGTCATCTTAATAATCATACAATTATTGATTCAATGATTGAATAATAGAGGCTCGTGCTTGGATGATATCTAAAGAGTTAGATTGAGAACTCATTAAGTACCATCAAATTATTGTTAAGGGATGATCTTCAACCTGAGAAGGAGATGTCAATCCTTCTCTAAAGGTTGATATCTACCATATCTCTTGATGTAGGTCCTCTACATAGGAATAGAGATTCAGAGGTGTCAAATAAATTAGGTTAAAGAGTTGACTTAACTAGATCGAGATAACCAAGACCTATGTTGTATATTATCATGATATAGGCATGCATCCTTTGATCGGAGACAGATGTATTGCTATATATTTGAATATGTACATTTGGCAGACTATTAGGTTGTTGATCTAATCAAGGTTTATACACTGGTGAGCTGGTGTGCATATGAGGGCATATGAGTAATACAATCTCTCAAAGGGATCATATAGTTTCACTAGTAAATCGGAAGATATGAGCTCGCTCGCGAGGTATTGGGACCGATCAAATTCCATGCATGGTCGTCTTGCTTTGGAAACATGATAAGAATTTGCATGTATGATATGTGCTTTTGAAAAGCATCTAATCGATGGCAACTCCCAAAACTGAATGATAAACTTAATGATAAAATCCTGAAGGAGACAATCTAAAAGTGATCTAAACTTCGGGTTTATTCTAAGTTTTCCAATATGCAGGATATTTGAGTACTAGGAATACTCGAGGATGATGTGATCATAAACGATTGTATAAACATGACGCTTCCATTCCAAGGGAGTGATGAAGCACGTTTGGATTTTAGTGACTCCTCTCAGTAGAAAAGCAATCTAATCTCAATCCCAATGTTGGACATCGATCTGAATACAATTTAGATACAATGAGAAGATTAGATTTACGTTTTTGATTTATTCATACATTTGTGAGAGGTCCCCGAGATCTGAATTTGAGATATGATCATAACATCCAAGTCATTATACATTGAACACGAAATCATCATGTTTTTATCTCCAAGATCCAACAGAGAAAGTGCATTATTCTTGAAAGAGTTCAAAAATAATTCTATTGTTGGATAATATATCTAAGCATTGGGATGATAATTAAATGTGATTTAATTATCATGAATAATATGAATATGATTCATATTATTTAGATACATGAGAATGTAGATCCAAGACAATTAAATATGATTTAATTATAAATGATAAGAATAACGTGGATATCACTATCCATATTAATCATATATATTATAAATATGATTTAAAATATATTAGAGAGAGCTAATTGTAAATAGTATTTATGAATTAAATGTTGATGTGGATTGAATTCACATTGAACAATTAATTAAAAATACAATTTACATTTTATTTTGGATGTGTGAATATGATTCGCATTTTTCAATGGCACGTTGAAATTGTCATGAAGATATTTTAGAATTATTTTTGTGACTTAATTTTAAATAAAAGTTATTGCAAATAATGAATGATTATGTGAGATATAATATCTCACATAATTGGAAGAATGATAACACCTTCCATAATTGGAGGGTGGACGACCATCCTTTGACTCCTAAAATCAAGGAGGTCATCCACTCCAATATTGGAAGGTGGCTAGCCTCCTTCCTACTCCTTCTATGCATATTGATTTAATTGAATTAAATTACATTGATGATAATTCAACATATTTAATTTTAGTTTAAATATTGTTGCAATTTTATGCAATAAAATCATGGCCATTGATTAAAAGTACAAAACAATCTCAACTATTGGTTTTGTGAAGCACATGGGTTGCGATCCATGAACATCTAAATTAGTATAAAAAAGGGAAACTCTAGCTCTTCTTTTACACAAGACAATTGCAAGTACATCTCTCTCTCTCAGTCTCACCACACGCCCCACCCCTCTCTGTCTCTCTCTCTCAAAAGTGGTCATCCACCTCTTGACCTAGAGAATCGTCGTTGTCATCGCTACGTCGTTGTGCTGACTCATTGACCACTCATGGATGTCCGTCTTCTTCGGTGTCCATTGCTCTTGAAGAAGATGCCGGATTTCTTGAGATGAAATCAGAAGATTCATTGCTCGGATCTTCGACTAGGATTGCGAGAAGCACACGTCTCATCCATGTGCTTGCAAGCGTCTCCTTCGTCGGATTGGACTTGATACAGCAGGTCTCTTACTTTAGAGACATTGATCACAACTACGCTTCAAGGGGTATTCCTATATCTTCTTTGTGGTCTTGATGAAATGATTCAAGAAGTTTTCTCAAATCATGTGGTTTCATCTCTTTAAAATTTTTTATTGTTCGCTGCCTCGAGCTACTAGTATGACTAGTCGCTCTTGATCTCCTAATATGTGATCGTGACGCTTCTGTGGTGCACTAAAGCCTAAACCCTAGCCTTTAAGTGGTATCAGAGTCTTGTTCAAAGTCTTGGATGTGATCCAAAACCCTATATGAATGAGTTTTTGTATATCGGATGCACGAGAACTCGTTGTTTTACATGAGATGGAAGTTTCGAATTGTTTTTTTGCTAAGATAAAAAACTCACTGTTTGAATGTGTTTTTTTATTACTAAAATATATTCAAAAAATTTAAATATGTCCCCAAAATATTAGCCAATTGTTGGCACCAAAAGTTCATGAATTAAAATTCGAAAAGTTCCCGCAACATAATTATTTTTGCATGTATTCATACATATGTAAGAAATTATTTTTTCTTACTATTTTACCATCATGAAATATGAAATAAACACTCTAGTTAAGTAGAGAATAAAATCAGCAAGCCGCTCGAAATTATTTTGTATGATTCTGACTCTGTTTGCCCTAAATATTCCATATTTAGTGGAGATGGGTCGGATGATAATTGGATCATCAAGTCTTCTTGCTTAATGTGTTTACCATTCAGTGAAAATCATGGAAATTGTGAATTTGACTTGACTAAATTGATGCTTAATATTTATGAAAATAATTTATTAAACATCAATGGTCATTGAATGTATGTTTCATGATAAAAACTCTAGTTTATCCTACAATAGTTGTAGGACAACTTTTACATACAAAACATGGCTGTCGATATGCTTAGAAATTTAAGATCTCAAAAATATTTTAAGATGTCTGATATTTCTAAGTGATTACTATATAGTATAGTATCGGTCATCAAAGTTGATCGCTAAAACCGTAAGTATATTGACGTTATTTTGTCTTGTTCTCAATTGAAATAGTGAAGGTGTCTAGTCCGGTTATGATGGCTTGGTTTCTTAATTAGTGTCTTGCATGTCAAGGAAATGCCCCCTCCCAGTATAACTCGAGTGTAATGGTCGGATACATTTTTGAGGAAAGAATAATACGAGTAAATCAAGTTGTACTCTAATTATTAAAATACAAAATATTGTATACTTGTGAGGTGTATACTATATAGTAATATCAAACAAACCCTAATTGTTTGTTGGTTGAAGTAAATTGATAATTAATTTTAATATGATTAAATTAATTATATCCAAATAAAATAAACACTCTATTATGAAAAGAGTTGTAATTCCCTTGAAAAATTAATTATGTGAATATGATTCATAATAATTAATTAAAATTTAAATGAAAATCATATAAATGACATCCATTGTCTCCCATTAAGGCGAAGGGTTCTATCACCATGGATTGTGTGTAGGAGACGCATGCCCGAAGTAATAGCTCCTACATACAAGTGCACATGGATTGGGCTCTTTGCTTCTCGAAAGAGTGAGGTCGTGTGTGTAATAACCCCAATATCGGTTCCTCATATTATTGGTGATATTAGATTGCACATAACAAGTTCTATTTATGTTGACTGTTGATTCAATTAACAACGGGTCAACATCACATTAGGGGTGGTGGGCTTGGGTGTTAAATGCCGAATTGGAAATGCAAATTTGACTTGTAAGACAGAATGAGTTCCTACTTCTTTTTATCCGAGTGATAGTTTCTCGTATTATTGGGATGTAACAAAGGTAAAAAGGAGATCCCAGATATTTCTAGAGATATAGCATTAAGTATATCTCTTGCTTTGAAAGTTTAATAAGGGAATGGATTTTTAAAGTTGAAAAGGCAAGATTAATTTGATTAAAAATCCTTAATTAAAGTTTTTTATTTTAAATATATCATTACTCATATGTTCTAATATATTACATTCTTAATTTCAGACATAAAATCCATGAACCCACTTAGCAAGCTTCTAAAGGTTGATGAATTAATGATTCATCTAATTTATATGGTGATTTTAGCAGAATTCCCTTAATAATTCACTATTTAAATACCCTAAAATTGATTTATTAACATTAACTAATTGTGTTAAAATTAGGGTTAAAATCTTTAATAACTTGTGTTTTTGACCTTGATTGAGATGATCATTTTATGCAGAAAAAATATTTATTTTAACCTAATTCTTTCTCTATTATATTCTGTAACTAATTAACTAACTTGGCATCAAGAACTACAACCCATAAAAAATCAGAAAATCAGAAGAAAATACAAAATTCTGATATTGTATATTTTGTACATATTTATATTTGATGGTTTTATTTACAATTTTCTGACCTATACAAAGTCTATAAAAACAGATTAATTATGTATATATTGTATATAAATTAATCCAGTAATTAAAATCAAATTAAAATGCCAAAAAAATCATAAATGCAAAAATGTTGTATTTTATTATCTATAAAGTACCTCCAAAAATATGTTTTATACAGTTCACTATTTTTGATTTCAAGTCCTTCACGAAACTTATAGATCTCGTCGAGAATAGCAACTTTCATGTTGACCACTTTTTGAATTGACTTTATTTACTATTGCCTTTTTATTTTCTTATTTTATTTCATTTTACTTATTTAACCCTTAATTTTATTTTATTATTTTTTATTTTTTATATTTTTTATTGTTTTATTTTAATTTCAATTTTTATTTATTTTACTTTTTATTTACTTTTTATTTTTTCATTTCTTTTTCCCTCTCCCTTTCCTCTCTTTTCTCTTCCCTCTTTCATCTCTCTCCCCCCCCCCCTCTCTCTCTCCACTCTAGGTCACGTACTCTGGCATGTGACCCCCTCCTCCCTAATCTCTCTCTCTCTCTCTCTCTCGCACACGCAGGTCACATGCTCCGCACGTGACCCAACCTCCCTCTCTATCTGCACGTGCTTTACACGTGCTCCTTATCCACCTGCCCTCCTCACCACAACCCTCGCATAGCTGATAAATCCCAGATTTATCAGCTTAATTCATTATATTTATCTCTCTCATTTAAGTTAATCACAAAGATTCAATAACAATTAACACTAATTACAAATTTATGTGATGTATATAAATTACATTATTTATTATATATTAATATAATCCTATTATGGTGTAATATTTTATGTATTTATTTCTTATTGAAAATCAAATAAAAATTAGATTAATATTGTATAAAAATAAATTAACATAAAACAAATAAAAATACAAAAAATAAGCAAAAGAAAAATCAAAGAAAATATTGTATATGATTTTTATTAGTATTTATTTTTTATCTGTTTATAGATGACATCTAATCTCTTTGACTTCTACACGAAAGTTGTAGATCTCATCAAGATCTACAATTTCATGTTTACGACTTTTCCTAATTCTCCCTCGAACTAATTCTTTTCTAATTTTCTTTGATTTTTTTCCACTTATCTTAATTCTGATTGGGCCACGTGGCGCATCCTCAGCCGCCCACGTGGCCCGCTCTTGGCCTGCCACTCATCTGCTCCAAGCATCGTATGATCCTCCCTTCCCTTCATCCCATCATTCTGTTTGTGATTCAACCTGGACCACTTGATCATATTAATCAAGTCGATCCTAGCCTTTAACCTGCACCTTCATCACACCCGTTGGATCTAAAGATCCAACGCCTCCTGCTTCATTTCCAATCTCCAACACCTCTTCCAAGTGGCGCATCCCTTCGTCCCCATGCACTTCTCCCAATTATACCAACTGCCACCTATAGCCTATTCCCTCGTAACCATCACCCATTGCTTCAATACTCAACCTACATCCACACCAGTCAATCACCATTGATGATCGTTAACTCCTCCATCATGTATTAGTGGCTAGAACTGCTTCATTTCCACCCTTAACCTCCACCATTTCACCTTCAAATACACCACCACTACTTCAAGCAACGGTTATCCGCCATTATGAGACCTGTACCCTAGCTTCACCATCCTCTAGTGACAGCTCGAGGACGTCATTGAGAGCGACGATGTACGTACATGTCCGGCGAGATCGTCAACCTAACTGGTCGTGATTTAGCCACTTCTTAGGCTGAGCGAGCTCGAATCTCGACCTAGGTCTTCGGGCGAAGACGCAGAGCATCTATGCTCCACTCTAAGCCTATAGCATCACTTAGAAAACATCCTTGATTCCACCTTCCATATCGAGGTGAAATTATTAATCTCATTTGCTTTAATTATAATCAATTTCTTTCACCAATTATCATTCATGATCCCCTGATCTGAATTTCAAGTTATTCTCGCCATATATCCATCATTCACGCATGATATCCCAATGAGTCTCATCATTTCTCCATTGTCGTATCCAGTTTACCCATGTTCCTACTATGTTCAAGCAATAACAAACCCAAACTCAACCTTTCACGACCATAGAGCTTCCATCTCGCATCATCTCCACTGTAGAATGGTCATTTTGTCTTCGTCTATATGTTGGACTAACATTGTAGGGTGTTTTGTCTGCAATGGTCAGAGAATGAGATGTATCTATGATCTCCATTTACATCGACGGTGACACTGCATCTACAGAGTGATTCACTATGCCATTCATCTTCTGTAACTTCGAAGTTCTTCGTGACGCCTCTAGGGAGGACAATCGACCTTAATTGGAGGGCATCGAGCAAGAAGGAGCATCAACGACCTCGCTGGAGCACAGGCCTGAGCTCCGCCGCTTGCGAAGGCGTAGAAGAACAAGAGAGTAGGAGTGATCATGGGATTCCTTATATTGGGCGTAATCCAACAACTATTATCAAGCCATGCCGCCCACCTGAAGCAGTGATTCATTCCTAAGGCTCGTGTGTTGAGCCTGCATTCGAGCCTTGTACAAAGAACCAGAGTCGGCCACGTGCAACCGAGCTTCCCCGCCGAGCTTGGTAGTCACATGCAGCATGCTTGTGACTGGAATTTTTGCAGTGATGACCCTTTATTATGGAAGAATTGCAGACAAGTCCTCCGAGTTTAGTGAATTTTACATTATAACCCCTGTGGGTTATTTTATTTGCACTTTAGTCCAAACTTGTCCTGATATGTAATAAAATTGGGAGTATTTCTTACATTTATGGCCCTGGATTGATCGTATAATAACTTTTTATCTATAAGTCCAATAAAAGTGATGTTGGTCTCATTTGAAAGCTATCGTGTTGCTCTTTTTTATTAGTGTAATTTGTGATCATTTTTTTATATAAAAAACAAGTATTATTTGTTTCATCTTTTAAAAATTTAATTAGAACTTTAATGGAAGTTGAAATTTTCATTGTTTTTGAACAATTGATCCTGATTCATTTCTTACTTCTTAATGGATAAATATTAATTGATTTTTATCATTACCATTATGATAATAATTGATTTAATTGTTGATTCTTTGAAATGCTTTCTAGATCAAGTACTGATTATAATTATTTTCATTGTGGATTTTGGACTTCATTGAGTTTTCAATAAATTCAAGAAGTAATTGTGATTAACTTCAATTATTCATTGAGTTTGTAATTATATTGTTAGTAGGATAAATTATATGTGTGAGCATGATGTTGTAAGTGCATAAAAATCGTGTTGAAAATTGTCTCTTTTGTGAAACATGCATTTCTCAATATAACTAACCTAAAGAATTTCCACTTAATATATCTCCATCTAAAATTTAATCATTAAATTGGTCGCATCCTTGTGTTCGACCATGGACTTCCCAGGTTAAAAATTTAAGCCAAATCATCTTCGCGGAGATTATTCATCCAGTTCTATATGAAATGCCAAGTACACACGCGGCAACAGATCTATATTAAGACATGCATTTAGTGGTTCATCAGATGGCGTCGTTGTCAAGGATGCGACACATTTTGTGATCATTTCTTAGGGTCAACTATTTATTTAGTGATTTTTAGGTTGGAATCAATTCTCAACTTCCTCTAACTAGATAACTGGCTAGAGAAGGGAGCAACCGTGTTTCTGGGTGGGGTCAATTTAGTTTTGGTTGTCTCCTTTGAAGGTCCAGATTGTGTTGCGATGCTGACCATGGGTTACTCATCAAATGAGTCACCATATAGATTGTAATATTCCTGAAGGGTCAGCATGCGTCTTGAGGAGGTGCTAGTGATCTCAGTAGGCATGGCATTAGGAGTGATGAAAGCAGTGGGAGACAATGATGTGTGGAGAGTATCTGATCCAATGGTCGGCTTGATAGTCAGTATCTCAAGTGTATCAGAGAGGTGGGACTCATCTACCTCTCGATGGTCATGACTGTCAGCAACTTTGTTGGTTACCTTAGAGCAGAGTATGTCAAAGAATGGATATGATCGGAGTGCTCCCAATGCTGTAAAATCGATCTCTCAAGTCTCACAATCTATAGTGGCCTTAGCCGAGGCTAAGAATGGCTTCCCTGGAAGAATAGGAGACTGGGTAAACTGTCCTCGGTACTCAATGTCAATGACCGTGAAGTCTACCTGGAGTAGAGCACCTTGGAAAGTAATGATGACTGAATGATTCCTCTTGGCCGTTTTATAGATCGATCAGCCAACTGAACGATCTCTCTCGACTTTCTGATTGTTGGGCGTGTCAAACACAGAGGTCGTGAGGATATTTATCGGTGAGTCATCATCGATTATAGCATGGGTGAAGGTAGTGCCTTTGATTTCACATTCAACCCTAGGCAACCCCTTCACTCTGTGGCTATTGGTTTTTCTCCCCATCACCAAGGAGGTGGCCATAGACACTATGTTTCTTTTAGTCCTTGTCCTCTTATTTCCTGACCTCTTAAGTATCAATTTACTTATCACAAATCATTTGAGTTCAGGGAAGTGATCTATGACCTTTATTAAGGGAAGGTTAAAAATCAGTTTTTCATTGAGAGCTTCCCTTAGGGGAGGATCTATTTTTTTAAGTCTTTTTCATTTCCTATTTTTTTTTGAATTTTTCTGATTTTTCAATGTTTTTGTCCTTTTTGGGATTTTCACTTTTTTGTTGTTTTGAATATGTGAAGGAGGGGAAGGTAAGTGGTTAATAGAAGAGGGAGGTAAAATGGACTCCAGCTGTACATTGTGTGTGTTTTTCTTTGTATCCTCTAAGTTTTCAACATTGAATCCGCTTATTCCATCTTCCACTTCCACACCTGAGCTGGAATAATTGAAGTGATTTGATCGATGACGTTTCTAAATTTCTCCTCAATAAATTCATATCTCTTCACAACCCTAGAAATGTTATCCTCCAAAGAGTCCTCATAACAAATCATCGAAGCAGTCTGTCTACTTGAAGGATGTTGCTAGGGTCTTGAAGTCTCATACTCAACATACCTAGACTCTGGCATGTAATGCAGGGTCGAGTATGGACCATCCGAATGGCATATATCGATTGGAGCCTCGAATAATGGAGTCAATGGATGGGGGACTGGTAAGTCTAGCTCATGAGTCCAATCCTGTGCATGTGGAGGCTCTCCGAATGTGTGATATGAAGGTTGGTCAATGCAGGCTTGATTACTAAGGTCAATCAAGTCAGGAAGATCATATGGTGCGGGACTCTCCATTCGATTTGTTCAATCGACCGTGTTATTCCCGAAGATCATGTCGGGATGTGTATATGTAAATTGTTGTCTGGTCCCAACTTGAGATGAGAATGAGGTCTGAGGGGGCACATAATTCTGCCAAAAAATTGTCTAAACAGTGACTTGCTCTTCAGATTATTCATTGATTCCAGCAAGTAACCGACTATAAGGTGAGTTAGCCTAGGTTGGAAGTGGGTCAGGGGTGTAAGAAGGTGGGGTAGGTGAGAAGTACGAAGAAGCGGGGAAGTCAGTCGAAGTTCTGACTTCACGGTCTTGATGGGGGTATGAGGAGGAATAAGAAGGTGAAGATGATCGGATTATGGTCAAAGAGGAGTGACCATATATGATGACCAATATCCCGACATCTTGAAGAAGAATGATTGAATGTAAGCGGATCGAGGTGGAAAACATGCAAGTACACATGATAACGCATACATATAGATACAAAACAAATGCAAGAGCAAACCCCAATTTCACCAACTCAACACATGAGGGACGTAAAGGTTCAGCCGAATTATCTAGTCAGTTTTAGTTGGTGACTAATGCAAATCTTGAAAGATTAACGAGTTGTTAGGTGCATGTAGTTTCCTACAGACTGTCCCGATTCTAACAAAAGCCACTTTCAGTCAGTATAGGCGTAAGTGCGGACCGTATAAATACGGCTACCCATTTCTTGAGGACAAAGCCTTATAAGGCATCCTCTAAATCTCCTACTCCGCTAACGAAATCCGGACCGTTTACCTGCTACTCGTAGATCCTCAATAAAAAGTGGCTAATCGTTTTGAACCATTAGTTTATATGAAAATCTTGTCTTTGGCTCTATCCTAGTGTCGTCTCTCTCACTTGCAAGTAAATCAAACAATGGCGCGATTGCTCTCCTAAAGACAAGGGTTAATTTTAGTCATTTTTTTATCAACTCTGATTTAGCAGTCCCGATTTTAAGTTTGATTTTCACTTGAATATTCCACCAAACACGACACACCTAACAATCAGTCTTGATTTCCTTTTAACTTAAGTTTCAAAATCAAGGGGAAGGGAGTCGAGAAAAATCGATGCAAGCGATGAAATCAATGACGCATGCCTAGTTCAGAAGCCTTACAGTGATCCTCATGCTCGACATGCAGGATGCAATGCAGAATTGAAATTTTAATGCTATATGAAGTGCAAGCGAGAAAATCGTTCCTAGACAAGCAGTTCTATTAGCGAGTGATGAATAATTTAATTTGACTAATAGCCTACGATCTAGGTGAGTCTCGTTAAGTGTGATGTGTGGTCTTATAAAGTACGAGCACAAGCAAATTTGAAATTGAACTACCATGTGCCTATCCTAATTTTGCCACTCAAGTCGAGCCCCACCCTCACAGGAGAGTGTAACAGGTATAGACACACCATAAAATAATGTCCAAGTTCAATTACATATGCGAGATTCCAAACGAAATCCGCTAGAATTGTGCAATTATTACAAATTAATTTAAATGCAGAAAAATAAAAAAATCCAAGACTCTACACTATCTCACAACTCAACTCGATCTTATTTTTATGTGTTCTTTCAGTCGGCTATTTTTTCCAGAAAATGATAGCCTCCAAAGCTCCTGAGTTGCGCGGCTACCTAAGCGGCCACTCCGTCGCATCGGGTCCCTCGCACAAAAATAAGATGGTGGTTAGAGAGATAGACACAAAAAGTCCAAATAAATAAATAAATAAAATACAGAAAAATAAATGGATAAATATTCATAAGAAAATTGGGGGTCAGACTACCTGGGGATGATAAACCTAAAATCTGGATTATCTAAAAATTAACCTAAGCCGTGCCTCGCAACAACAGTGCCATTTGATGAACCCGATGATCACCCTTTTTAATTATGTTGAATTAATGTTCGTTTGTTGTAGTCGGGCAAAGTCGGATTAATCAAAAACTACAATTTAATTATTTTTCAATTAAACACAAGTGGTCAATATATTTTTTTACTTGGACAAGCCTATGGTTGAACTTAGGGAGGCCACTGCCTCCTTATTAGGTTTATTTAAATTCGATCTGGAGATTAAGTTTTCAATGAAGCATTTTTTTTAGTATTTTTAAATGCAATAAATGAGTGGAAGGCCAATTTTGTGAAGTTCAGGTACTAAAATGCAAATTTCGATCAATTCAAGTCAAAAAAATCTCAAACTTGGCCAGAATATGTATGAATGTAAAATGAAGCTACTATATTTTTTTGGAATTTTCTGACTTAATATGAATTAATTGTGAATAAAATATGCAGACTAGGTAATTTTTACAAAGTTAATTATAATAAATAACAAACCAATTTATTTTCGGAAACTAAAATTATCCTAGATGAGTATACGTGAGAAGAATCCGGGAAAATTATTCGATCTCAAAAATAATTGGATTATGATCTACTAAATATAAATTACTTGAATCATCAATTAATTTATTTTGATCTCTATGTGTGCAAATGGGATGATTTTTGGGAAAAAATAGTAATCTCTAAAATCTAACTACTGTGAATTTTCGATAATTTTTGGAGCAATAGTTAATTTAATATCATTTAAACATCACACAATGGGTAAAATAAGCTATTTTCCAGTTCAAATTTAAGTCCAAACACATGAGCCTAAATGCAATTATAGAAATAAAATCGATAAAAAATATGTTGACAGGACTTAGATGAAATTACCTATACCCGCACGGGTATTTATGCAATTTTCTCAGGCATGGGCGTGCATCGCGCGTGACTTTGTTGGCGAGGAGTTGTGCTTAATTCTTCGGAGCTTCGAGGGGCTAGGCATAATTTTTTTCTTCCCGCTTAGCACACACATGTTCTCCAGGCAGGGACTTCTCTATAATGCGGAGAAAGGCAGGGAAGGCCTTGTAAATATCCCATGCCCCATGTGCTCCTCATGTGGGGGGAGATAAGGTCAAGGCAGACATTGGGCACGTGAGGTGGTCTGGAAACCCTCTCCTCCTTCATTCCTCCTGATGCGATGGAAGGCGGTGGAGGCCTGGTCGCAGGAGTCTGTGCGGAGCTGGAGGCATCGTGCCAATTGGAGAAGGCACAGCTCCAACTCAGTGCGGTGGATGGAGTGTTACCCGGCTGGAGCCACGATCGTCGGCAGTGCACGGGGGCATTGGAGGCAAGGGTAGATGGATAGCCGCGCTTAGATGACATGACCTCAGAGTGGTCGGTAAAGAGCAATGACAGTACTCAGGGTTTCTTTAATGGTGATCCAGTTGCTGGTGAGGCTGATCAAGGTCTGTGAGCACGTCGAGGGTGAAAGGTCGACACACACCCTTGCCCAGTGGAGAAGCTTCATCGAAGGTGGTCCCCACAGTGAAGGCGATGGCTAGCGAAGGCGAGCTCATTTGTAAAGCTTGAGGAGGAGAGGGCAAAGTTGTTGCGGCAGAGTTGGTTACGCGGATGGAGGCATTGCAGTGGGTGTGGAGGTGCAGCAGGTTGGTGATCCAAGCTTCGAGGTGGTGGAGCGTGGACAGAGTAGCAAAGGCAGTGATGGGTTGCGAAAGGGAGGAGAAGCAGCAAAGGTGGAGGAACGTGCTACGAGACGGAGGGTGAACTGCGAGCGGGCGAATGGAGGAGCTTGAAGAAGAATGGAGGAATAGAGGAATAGAAGAAAAACAGAGTGATCTAAAGCATAGGAAAAATAGAGAGGAAGGAAGAAGGCGGTGTGAGAAGGCTTGCCTGGGGTTCGTCGGAGAGATGGGGGAGCTACGCTCGACACCGGGTCGTTGCCTCGATTGGTGCTCCAGTGAGGCGCCAAGAAGCTGGAGCAGCTCTCTTGCGGGGAGAAGATGCGACAAAGCAGGATGGGATCCTCCTTTGGATCTCACCAGATGGTGGAGATGTCGTCACTCAACAATGGCGTACCGCAGTTGTCACCTATGGCTGTTTGGAGCTCTCTCCTCAGATGGCGGATCATTTGGAACCGGGGCGACGATCTACTTTTAAAGGAGGTTGCGGGGAGTGTGGTCGAGGAATTGTGGAGGAAGTGGTTGCGAGTGACGAGGGATGTATGGGAGAGGGAGACGTCAAGGGGCGAGAGGTCGAGCAGTTGCTTGCACCGCAAGAAGAGGAGAGGGTTGTTGCACTCCAACGCGGGTGGAGAGAGTGGGGGAACACAGGAGAGAGGTTGTGAAGGAAGTGGGTGATGCATGCGGGTGGTTGGGTTGATGGGAGATCGAGGGGCGCAAGTCCTGCGGAGGTGGAGGTGCGGCAGTTACGGTCATGGCGGGAGAGCAAGGTACGGCGGTTGCACATCGCGCGGAGGGGGCTGAGAGTGCAGGGAAGGAGAAAGGGGGGAGGCGCACTGCAGGAAGGGGGGGCATCACGTGCATCGCACGTGATGAGCGGGTGGAAGGAGGAGGCACCACGTGGCGCGCAGGGAGGCGGCCACATGGCAACAAAAAAATAAATAAAATAAATTAAAATTAATAATAAAAAATAAGATAAAATAAATAAATTAATTAAAATACTTAAAATAAACAATTAAAGAAATAAAATAAATAACTAAAAATAAATAATTAAAAAAATGAGGGTGACTCGTGGTGGCTCTAAAAGCTGCCACATGTCGCTTCCAAAAAATTCAAAAAATTAAATGTAAATAAAAATAAAAAAGAAATAATAAAAAGGATCAAATCAAAAAGTAGTCAACACAAAAGTTGCTCGTCTCGATGAGATCTGCAACTTTCGTGAATGATCGAAAAGCAAAATAAATCATATGTACAAAGTGTATTTTTGGGTGGAATCTTATAAGTATAAATTACCATATTTTTATATTTTGCTTTTTTGTCATTGTTAAATAATATAAAAATCACAATAAAGTTAGAGAAAATATGAAATGAATATTTACAACTTAACATTTTTTATTTTTAATAATTAAGAAAACAAAAGATAAAACTGAAGGGTAGTTTTGTCAATATGTAAAATATACAATTGGGACCCAAAACCCAAGTTTCACATATGAACTTCAATTTTTATGAAATTGGTCTTGTTTTGAAGGTCTCTGAATTTATATTACTTTAAAAGTGAGTAGACCTAAATCGGACACTATATGAGAGAGATATGTGCATTTTAAGGTTCTTAATCTCAAACTAAGGCCCAGGTTTTATTTGTCAATTTTACAAGTTAGTATTTTTTTGATATTTTTCCTTTATTAGTGTTAGTAATATATACACTATAAAGTTGATTTTATTGGATTTGGAGTTAGTATAAAATAGATACAAATAAGGGAAATATCGTGAATATACATGTGATATTTAAAAGTGAATTTGGCTCCTTATTTAATGCAAATATGAATGCTAAAATGCAGATATTATTTCTAAATGCATGAATGCAAATAGTGCATAATAAAAGGAAATATGTAGATAATTGTTCGGGAACGAAGCTCTATTTTCAACTTTTAGAGTGATGAATCATAGATTCACCAGCCTCCTAAAAGACAGAATGGGAGTGGAGAGGAGGAAGAACGATAGGATCCGTTGCACAGTGTTGGCTAGGTTGGCAGAATCCGAACAGAATCAAGCACTGATGAGAACACAACTAGGCCAATTGCAGTTGGGTCGAGATGCACCAATGGACACGACATATAACCCTAGGCATTTTCAGATGACTAATTCGTTGAGCCCAGCAGAACCTGAAGTTAAGTATGAATTGAAGCCGCAATTCCTTAGCTTGTTGCCACACATAGTGGGTTTTTAGCTCTATTCCTTAAGGGTCTTGCCTTGCGCAGTCTAGAGTGTACCTAATACAATGCGGGCTTTGTGAATCCTTGATAATGATGTTCGTGACGAACTTTGTTTAGGTTAAAGTTCAATTAGCAGCCCCCTTATTTTAGTTTTTGATTTTTCACTTTTTTGAGTATTTTTCAACAATAATCGCCTAATGATTTTTTGTATTTTCTTTAATCCTGTGTAATCCAAAAAGAGGGAGATAGCGACAAAGTAATGGAAGTGGATATGAGGATGGAAATCTGTCCTCATATCAAATGATGTGTGCAAAGATAGAAGACTTACAAGGCTTCCCAGCTCTCTCCATGTGGGATGCAAGGCAAGGAATTTTTAAACCTAATCTATATGTCGATATGCACACGAAGAAATCACCCTAAAAAGGAATTGCTAGTAATGGGAAGAACCAAATGCTAAATACTAGAAGAGAAACCAAAGGGTCCGGTCTTGGAGGCTCCTCGTTGCCGACCACAGTGGGTCCTAAAAGCGTTGTATGGCAACCTCTCATGGAATGTGGTTTCAAGTCAAGTATTCAACAATTAATTTTAATCTAAGTCCAAACATATGAGCTATAGGTTCATGCAGGATATTATGTGTTTGGCCTTAGATTAAAGAGCAAGCAATCCTACAAAACTAAGGGTTCATTCCACAAAACAAATAAAAATAAGGCGGGAAGCACAAAATATGGAAAACAAAGAAAATAAAGGTGAGAAAATCATGATAAACCCGGTGAGCCCCCAAGTGAACAAATACTTGGAAATTGGGCCCACATATCCAAGTCCAAGTCCACCTATATTCCTGTAAATTACTTGTGCAAAATAATAAGACTTTCTCACAAAATAAAAATATGACTATGCTAAATATCTCTCTCTTTCTCATGCTCTCTCCTCTTGGTCAATAAGCAGAATGACCAAGTCCTCTCTACTCAGGTGCTCCAACCACATAAACAGTTGATGCCGCCTCAAGGTCCCTCACAAGAAAAATACAAGAGAATATATTAGCATAATGAAAAATAATATCAAATAAAGATAAAATAAACAAAGCAAAATAATGAAAGAAAATAGACCCAAAAATCTATCCTACACATTGCTCCACGGCAATGGCGTCATTTGATGACAAGCATCTTGCGAGGGTCTAAAATATCCTCATAGAAGAGCGAAGATAAAATGTCGCTGAGGCATTCGCTCACAAGATCCTAGATGTCAACAATAAACCCACATAAGTAATGAAACAAACAATCAAAATGGGGGTCAAAATTTATTATAACCCCATATATAGATGTATAGTGGAAGTATGGATTGGGTGTCGAACTCAGGGAGAACGAGGGATAGACAATAAAAATTGGCAAAAAAGACAATAAATGTTTTTGGGTTTTTACGAATTTTTTATTTTTTGTGGGTTTTTATTTATTTATTTTTTTGGAAATTTTGTTTTTATACTTTTATAGATTTTTTAATTTATGGTTTTTTTATATTTTCTGATTTTAAATTTTTCTTTTCTTTTTTTATAAATAGTTATAATGTAAGTATATATATAATATATGTATATAATATAAGCAAGATATATAATAAAAATAAAAATGAAGACAGAAAATTAAAAAACAACTCTCTGACCCAAGGACGTACTTCAGTTAGCGATTAGTTGACCTTGTTTCACCCAATTTTGGGGACTGATCTTCCACTAAAATCACTCGATTCCTTTACGACTTTTCTTCGTCGATCGAATCACTTACATGCCTTGGCCTTTCCTCAGTCGATGGATCTTTGAATCGAGTCAAAACCCTAATCGAAGTCGCCCCTGTATAAAGCATTGTCTCCATCTTCCTCCTCATTTTGATTCTCTTCCACCCAAAAACCCTAATCCTAACATCACTCCAGGTCCTCGATGACAACATGAATCGAGTTGAGGGTTCAACGAGTGCATGTGGGTTGGGTTTGAGTCGATCCACCTTCGTGGTTGAGCTACGTCGTGAGGTTCCTAAGCTCCATCACTTCCAGGCAGGTTGAGCTCCGTTTCTACATTTTTAGGTAGCATTTCTTTCTTGCATTTCATTTTTGTTCTTAGTTTAGCATTTGATTTACTCCAGTAGCGTAAAAATCGATTCTCGTCATTCATCAGAGTTCTGCTCCGGCAAGCCTTCCATCATTCATCTGTTGTGCCTTGGCCCGCCAACCACCTCCATTTCATACCCTTTCACCTTCCCTTCACTCCGCGTACCTCCACTCCCCCTGATCTTTTACTCAGATCAGGAGAATAGTTCTCCTCCATCGCATCGTCAGAGAACACTGCCTCGACCCTCCTCTGCTCCATTCCACTCGCTAAAGCCTCTAGAGGATTCATTTTTGTGCCAATGTTCTAACCCTGCAGGTATCAAAGAGAAAGAGCCCCAGTAGAGGCATGTCCGAGGCAAGGAAGAAGCTCGAGGTGGTCTTGAGCTCCCGCCCTCTTCCGACACATGACCGATCATTTTGAAGGGTCCAATCGATGTGAATCCCAACCAGGATAATTTTGGACCATCTCGCAGTAGCCACGAGACCCGGAGATGCCGGATTCAGCTAATCAATCTGCCTGGGTGAACCTTCTTCATTGTTCATCCAGGCAGTCCCTTTATCGTCCGAGCAAGCACACCCTCTAGGTGCTCCAGTTGTCGTTCGATCACCCTCCTCACCATCTGTTAAATGAAGCCCTTAATCTGATCGTGCTTGCTCATCTTCTAACCATCATCATCGTTCCTCTGGCCGACACATGTCAAGAGAAGAGAATAGAGTTGTTGGATTGCGTTGAAGGGGTAATTTTGCCATATAGCCCCCATATTTTGTATTTTATTTTCAATGCATAAACTTTTGTATGTAGTGTAAAATATTCTGGATATTTTGCATTTAGCCCCTTACTTTTCTTGCAATATCTCTAATGAACTTCTCTAGGGTGTTTGGAAATAGTGCCCTAACTTTATATATTTGCAAAAATACAAAATATTTGTTTATGTTCCTAAATTTTATCTATTATATTATTATATATTAAAAATAATTTTGGAAAATTTTGAGATCTTAGCTATTTTTAAATTCCAATTCAATTCAATGCATTTATTTTAGTCAATGTTTTGACATTTTAATTCAACTAAAAATAAAAAAAAAGTAAAAATTACAAGAAAATACCAAAAATAGAGAAAAATCTAAAAGACACAAAAAACAATTTACTTCCTGAATTTTAAGTATTTATATCTAAATTTATAAATATAACACCCCTATTCTATATATATAAAGCTATATTTACTTATATTATTAATTATATTTATTAAAATTATTAAAAAATCCCAAAAATATCTTTATTACCTTTAAAAAATAAAAAGGGATGCACCTTAGGGTTTGCATCCGAGTACCTCGCTTGTAAGTGAAATAGTGGTTTCACCTATCATCTTCCTCTCTCTTTTCTTTGGCTGAGTAGCCACCCAGGACCAGTATTGATGATCTCAAAAAGTGCAGATCATAGGATACAAAGGAGGTGGAACAAGTATGGGGGAGTCTTCTTGGTAGTACATGCTCTCATCTAAGGCTAGCCGATAAGGACTCCTGACAATATATTTTCCTGAATCACAACTCTTAAAATTGAAAAGATAAAAATAACCGAACTCTTATGGCTTCACATTGAGTTGAGTTGATGAATTCATTTTTCTTGGTGTTTGTTTGCTTAGATTTAGGTCGAAAGATCAAAGTCTCGTGCACTTGTGCAATCTTGGCATTTCTCCTCTTTTACATACTTCTCCTTGACCCTTGTTCATCGTGAGCCTTCTACTATTTTAGAATCCTTTTATTTCTTGTCCATGACCGTATCCTTCATCCTTCATCGATCTTCCTCTTTTTCTTCATAATGTCGACCCCTGGATGGCTTCATCAGGACTCCACCAACAACCACATCGATTCCTTGGGTTCGACATCCATCGGAATAAGGGGAAATATCCAAGAAGACAGGACAGACCCTGTGTACTTCTCCTTGGACTCCCTTATTTTCACTTGTTTCAGGAACCGAGAAGACTCTTGTCTTGGTCTCCTTCCCTTTACTACTTTCCTTTCTCTAATAAATCCCTTGTTCGAGATAGACTCTCATCTCGAACTTGCTCCATCATCTTTTAGGATTGATCGGGTACTCTTTCACAATGCAGATCCATTACCTGATCAGGAGCCCGAACACAATTCCCATTCTGAGATGGCTCTCCAAGGTAGAGGCAATGGACCACAGCTTCAAAGTAGTGAGCATAATCAAGAGCAGGGCACGAGTCAAAATGAGGTCAACAGTCAGTTACTAGCTTCCATTCAGGCAATCCAACAACAACTGACCGACCAAGCACTTGCTCAGGTCGCCATCCAAGAGATGTTAAACGATCTGAGGAGGAGATCAGAAGAGAGGGAGGAAATCCAATAAGGGGTAATGATATTCCTGATGATGATGATCACTTTGTAGATGGACCTCAAGGAGCCGAGGGCAAAGCAAGGAGAGGCCGACCTAAGTCCACTCTCAAGCAGTCATACAACCCTGGGGTCAACCACATCAATGAGTGGATCCAAATCACACCAACCCACGGACACTTCGAGCTGAAACCACATCTCCTTTCATTCCTTCCCAGCTTTCACAGGAACTCAAATGAGGAGCCATACATCCATCTACAATAGTTCGACTGTATCTGCAACACAACGCACTACCCCAACATTTTGTTGGGCATAGTCAAGATGGCCGCCTTCCCATTAACCCTTCAGGGCAAAGCACTATACTAGATTAACCATCTAGGGAAGGTGGTGATGACCTGGGAGGACCTGAAGTCAGCTTTCCTAAACAAGTATTATCCTCCCGGGCATCTCAATCTCATGCGGTCGAAAATCATTAGCATCTCTCAGGGACCCCAAGAATACTTTTATGAAACCTGAGAGAGGTGTAGTGATTTGATCGAGAAATGCCCCCACCATGACATCCTGAGGATCAACCTAGAGCAACGCTTCTTTAGGGGTTTGACATAAGTTAGTCAATGTCTGGTTGATGCCTCCTGCGGAGGATCCCACTTCAATAAAGACAAGGATATGCCATATCTTTGAGGAGATGGCCAAAGGAGAGGGTGTGTTATCCTCATCTCATTCTTTCTAGATTCAATCACCACCACATGTCCTCCGCAAGAATGTGAAGATGGCAAATATGCATGAAGTCCACATGTGTGATAACACTGACTTGAATATCGTTGGTAGTCATCTGTCGAAGGTTTATATCATTGAGAAGATGTCGCAGGACCTAGAGAAGCTCGTCGGGATCGAGCCGAGAATGAATGTCTTAGACAAGCTCGATATTATCACCAAACAGTTGGAGATGCTAGTGAACACCATCAATGCTTGCAATGCAGTGACAGTCATCCCTGAGCCTCCAACTAAGAAGAAGGAACAGACACAACCACAACCTCCTCAGCCGAGTGCCAGTCAACCTCCAGTCCAGCATGTATACTATGTGCAAGCCCAGGAGCAGCTGCAGCCACAGCCGCAGACACAGATGGTTGTCTACCAACCATTTGAGTGTCAGCTACAGTTCCTTGAGCCTTGTTTTCCATCTCCCCACACATCCAAGAGGTGAATACCAATTGGGATAATGACCAGCATCTGACTCATCTTCATGGACAATTGTAGGGTCAGAACCAGGCCAACCGACCATTTCACCAACAACATGGAGGGCATAATTTCCAGCCCAACCCAACCCAACAACAACCTCCATAGCATGGTTACAAGTGGAGGCAGATCAACTACCCACAACAGTCCAGATACCACAACCAGCAATACCAGCAGTCGGTTGCTCAGTATCATCACCAGTACTCCTCGCCGTAGTATCAACAATACCCTTCTCTTCCTCCTCCTCCTCATTATTCTTAGGGTTACCAGTAGTAGCCTCCCTCCTACCAGCAGAATCAGTGGTCTCATCAGGCCAAACCTTCTGAGGTTGCCCCGATTAACCTGACCCTTTATTGTCCGGCTCAGCTTGTGAAGAACATGGCTGAGCTGAGTCAGAAGATAGATGACCTGACGGCTACCAAGATTGTCATTCCAGCTCAGGTCAAAGCTAACCCGAACAACTTCCATCGTAAGGTGTAGGTAGCTAGCAGTGTTCCACCCAATTCAGGTGAAAATAATTTTGTTTTATCTAATGTTGTACATTTCAGGAGTAGTAGGACACTATAGCCATCTGCGATGCCAAGTTGAAGAACAAAGCATCAGACAGCGAATCGTCAGCACGACCGACATCAGGATTGTCACATTTTTTGGAGAAGCATCATATACCAAAATACAAAAAATGATTAAAATACAAAAATATAAAAAGAGATTAGTAGTCCCGATGAAGTCGTGCCAGCCTTGAAATGTCGACGACAACCGTAGAATTAAAGCCAGCCGATGGAGCCGAACCTGTCATTTTTGGTCCACATGATGCAGATGATTTTGATTCTTTTTGTCATCTACCTGTACAGAAATATATGGATAGAAATATGAATGAAAATGAAAGCATTTTTTTGGATGTACATATGCATTTTCCTTATGCAATTAAATCAAAAACAGTAAAAAATTGAAAAATGCTTTGTCAGATCCCAAAATAGTCCAAATTTTACAAAACTTAGTTCTTTAAATGACATTGTTAAAAGTCATGGAGTACATGCTTGCAGTGAAATGAGGACATAAAGAAGCATGTATAACGAAGCGTCAGCCCTGCAAAAACAGATGCAGAAAATCTGAGAAGCATATTCTCACCATGGCCACGGTCAATGCAATCAGCAATATCTCAAATAAAAAGAAAGGTAAGGGAGAACCATTCATCTGATGCACAATCTTCAATCAGGAGTTTGAGCACACCCTGCTCGACTGTGGGTATTCTATCAACCTTATTCCAGCGTCACTACTTACAGAATTTGGGTTAGTTCTGCTCAAGCCAACCAAGATGATTCTGCAATTCGTGGATCGATCAGTCAAGCAACCTAGAGGCATGTTGGAGGGTGTGATCGTCACTATTCAAGGTATGTAGTTCCGTGTTGATTTCATTGTCCTAGACACCTCAACACCTCTGTTCCATGCCTTGATTATCCTTGGATGATTGTTCCTTTGAATAACCGAGGTAGTAGTTGACAATGGTACTGGAGAGATTACATTCCGCTCTAGCACTGACAAGATCCAGATAGAGACTATGCCTGAGCCAAAGCCAACAGAAGTTGTGTCTGAAATGAGAGTGCTTGAATCTCAATGTTCTGAGGACTGTGTTTTTTTCACAGAGATTAGAGATACATATCTATTTCTAGATGATAGGGAAACCCTGGAATTCCTTTCCATGTAGGAAGTACGGGAAAGCACTGTCCAATTAACCGAAGTCTTTGAAGATGAGATTTTCGATGATATGCTAATAGAGGAATTTGAACAGTCCCTCTCATCTGAGAAGGAAGATTTCATTGCTGATATGTGGGATGTACTGAATGATGAAGCCGGATTGTTAGAGGTGGACGAACAACAATTGAAAGAGCTTGTACCTACAGTTGTCGCTGAAGTCACCACTGAAGTCACTCCTACACCACTAGAGCTCAAACCCTTACCCTCCAATATTAAGTATGTATTCCTTACAGGTGAACTAAACATGTATCCTATCATCATCAATACTCATTTTACCAAAGACCAAGAATCTCGTCTGATGGAGGTTCTTGAATGAAACCGCAAGGTGATAGACTAAAAGATATCGGATCTCCATGGGATTAATCCATCGTCGTGCTAGCATCACATATACTTGGAAGATGACATCAAGCCTTCCCGTGAAATCCAACGCAAACCAAATCCGAACCTCTGGGAGGTTGTGATGAAAGAAATTCAGAAATGGTGTGATGTGGGATTCATTTATCCTATCTCCGACTCCAAGTGGGTGAGTCCCCTGCATGTAGTGCCAAAGAAGTCTAGGATTACCATTGTTACTAATGACAAGGGAGAGGAGATTCCGACCAGAGTGTCAACATCCTGGCGTGTATGTGTGGATTACAGACATCTCAATCTGGCCACCAAGAAGGATCATTTTTCACTGCCCTTCATCGATCAGATTCTCGAGAGGCTTGCTGTGAAGGAATACTTCTGCTTCTTGGATGTATATTTGGATACAACCATGTTGTGATAGCACTTGAAGATCAAGAGAAGATGGCGTTCACCTATCCTTTTGGGATGTATGCTTTTTGACGTATGTCGTTCGGGCTATGTAACACCCTCGCTAAATTTCAGAGATGTATGTTGGTTGTATTTGCAGACGTGGTGGGCAGTTTTCTTGAGATTTTTATGGACAATTTCTCAATTTACGGGTATTCATTTGATCAATGCCTAGACTATCTAGACTGAGTTCTGAGGAGGTGATGTGAAGTGAACCTCGTGCTCTCGTGGGAGAAGAACAATTTCATGGTGACTGAAGGATAGTGCTTGGTCTCGTTGTATCAAAACGTGGCATGGAATTGGACCCAGCCAAGGTGGAAGTAATTTCTAAGCTTGAGCCATGTACCAATCTGAAACAGGTTCGGTCATTTATGGGCACGTCGATTTCTACCTACGATTTATCAAAAACTTCAGCAAGCTCGTTCGACCGTTGATAGAATTGCTAGGCAAGGAGACTAATTTTTTTTTGTGGATGACCAAATTCTCCAAGCCTTTAATCAGTTGAAAGACCTGATCACACATGCTTCTATCCTGCAGCCATCGGACTGGTCTCTACCCTTTGAGATTATGATGGACACGTCTGATTTCGCAATTGGTGTTGTATTGGGACAAAGACCAAGGATTCCATTTGTTATTCATTGTGCTAGCCGAACACTGGACGAAGATCATAAGAATTATACAATGATAGAGAAAGAGTTGCTAGTTGTAGCATTTACCCTCGAAAAGTTCAGATCACATCTCTTCATATCAAGGATAATTATATACACTGATCATTCTACCATCAAGTACCTTCAGAGCAAGAAAGATGCCAAGCCTCGTCTAATTCGTTGGATTCTTCTACTCCAAGAATTTTACCAGGAGATTCGTGGTAAACCAAACATTAAGAATGTGGTGGCATACTATCTTTCCATAATTGTTAATGCAGATCCTCTTGAGAAAAATTCAACTCCAATTACAGAGACCTTTTCGGATGAGGAAGTCTTGTCCATATCCTCCCTCCCCTGGTATGCAGACATTGTGAATTATCTCATCTCCAAGAAAACTCTGCCAGACAGGACAAAGATCAAAGGAGACAAATTCTTGGTTAACATTCATTTTTACCAGTAGTAAGAACCACATCTTTTCTGAGAGGATGCATACTGCATCTGTAGGAGGTGTATACCTCAAAAGGAGGTTATGGGTGTCCTAGACTACTGCCACAAGCTCGAAGTTTGTGGACACCATTTTGGAAGAGAATGGCAGCAAAAGTGCTTCAATGTGGCCTTTGGTAGCCAACTCTATTCAAGGATGTAGATAATAATGTTAAGAAGTGCACTGACTATCATAGAATGGCCGCAAAAATCAACATGCATAATACAATGCCTCCGAAGTACATTCAGATATCTGACGTCTTCGATGCCTGGGGCATTGATTTCATGGGGCCATCCCTAACAGTCAGGGATTTGAGTACATCCTGCTCGATGTCGATTATGTCAGCAGATGGGTGGAGGAGCCCCCCCAACCGCAGACAGCCGCACAATCTGTCGCTTCTTGAAAGATAACATCATTTCATGATTCGGAATCCCCGACCATTTTATCAATAAGGAGGTTAAGAAGCTGACTAAATAATATGGCATTGAACATCGTGTTGCACCGCCGTACCACCCACGGTCCAATGGCTTGGTTGAATGTTCTAATAGGGAGATCAAAACAAAATTGCAGAAGCTTGTACGCCCGGATCATGAGAATTGGTCACAACTTCTTGATTCAGTTCTCCGGGCTTGCCACACAGCATGCAAGTCTCTGCTCAGCAGTCTCCCTACCGCCATGTCTATGGCAAGCCTTGCCACCTGCCTGTGGAATTAATTCACAAATCCTTGTGGGCATTAAACACATGCAACCTTGATTCCGAGCGAGGAGCAAAGAACAGAAAAGTCGATCTAAACAAATTTCTTGAGTTCCGAATTTACTCATACGATAACAACCTGATGTACAAAGAGGAAGTCAAGCGATGGCAAAACAAACATATTCATAGGAAGACTTTCGAACCTAGAAAGAAGGTATGGTTATTTCATGTGAAGTTAAAGATTAAGAGTGAATGGACAGGAACATTTATTGTGAAAACTGTTCATAACAACGAAATTCTACTCATATCAGAATTATCACCTGACGCACATCCCTTTGTAGTCAATGGACAGTTGCTAAAGCCATATTTAGAGCATGACACATTCCTGTCCGTTGTCATTCTATCGAGCTAGTATTTCAGATGATCTCACAGAGGCAAATGGATCAGACATCTGAGCAGAAAAATTACAAAAATATTTTGTTTTCTTCTTTTTGTTATTTTCTTCTTTTCATTTTCATTTTTTTAATTCTTCCGAAAAGTTGCACACCCCTTTCATCATTGTTATACTCATGACATACTTTGTCCTAAATATAGGGGGTGACCACCCCGAGTTATTCATCTCTTTGATCCCCACATGTCCCCTCAACTCTTGATAATATTTTACTCTACGTAAGAGGGGGACTGGTTGAGCCGATGATTTCATATATTCCCACCCTTGACCCTCCCTGCCTTGTATACAATCTACTATATTTAGGATTATTTCATTCTAAGTATAGGGGGTATGGTCAACTTCTCATTTGTTCATTATTTCGTTGTAGTATAGATTGCTCGATACATAGTATGAGTTATGTCTTCCTTCTCTCTCTGATCTATGAGGACATAGCTCAAGCTAAGTATACGAGGGTTGTATATACGTTGTATATCTTTATCCATAACTCGTACTTTCATATTTTCAAATAATATGGCTAATTAATAAAACATACATTAAAATTCTTTGTATATACTAATTAATAAATCAAGTTAAAAATGTTTTGCAAAATGTGTGAAAAATATTTTGTAAAATATTTTCAACTTTTGTAAAAATATTTTGTTTATAAAAATTTCATTTATTTGTGTGAATAAAAGGTTTTGAAAATCTATTTGCAAATGGTTTGGAAAATGGTTGCAAAAATATTTCGAAAAATCTATACATACTATTTGAAAAATCTTTGCAAAATGATTTTCAAATTTCGTAAATTTTTGTAAAAGTTATTTGTCAAATTATTTTTTAAATAAAGTTTTCAAAATATTTGTGAAAATCTTTTCAACTTATTTTGAGAACTATGTACATAACTCAAGTTAATAAAATTCTTCACAAATCCTGTACATAAAACTTATAAATACAAAGTGTAAATTCTTCATCTAAAACTCTTGTAAATAACAAGATGCGCTCCCATGTAAATATCTGCACATATTCCTTTCTTCTAAAAAACTTTTGTTTTTGAAAAAATAAAAAAAATTTGTAAAACTAAATATCCATAAAATTTGCAAAATGTTTTCAAAAAATTACATAAAATTTGAAAAAAAATAGTTTAAAATGCATAAAAAGATCAAAATCAGAAAATTGCATCACCGAAATATTTTCCTTGCATTGTACATAGTATTTGCATTTTTCGGTTGGTGTTAATAATTGAAGTAATATAAGCAAAATCTGAAGATTGGAGCTTGGTTGGACCTTAATCTACTAAATCATAGGAACCTTTAAGGAACTCGAATTGAGATACTCTAGGTTTGCTAGACTTAATTCTTTGAGACCACAAGACTTAGTTCAGTGTTGTCATGACCACCTAAGTAGAATATTTCAGAACACACACATGACTCTTGTCAACAGTGACCTAACTTGCACACATGCACTTTACACTTTGCTCACCTCAGTTGAAGTGGTAGAGGGCGGGATTTGTCGGTATGAGACACAAGCTAATGGAAACATCAGAAGTCATACATTTGTGACCATTGTACCCCAACCCGATCCAGTAGCCATGAGATCCAAGGAGAGAAGATTGTGAGTTGCAGTAATGCTTCAAGAGAGGTATAGTCTACTGGTTCAAGAGGAAAAAGTCCTTATGTAAATGTTGTTGTATATTGCATTTAAAAAAATCAAAGAAAAATCAATTCCTATCGGAACATGTATATAGTCAATAAGCAAGCTTAGGCTTTAAAGTCAACATGTATGTGAGCTTGTAGTCGGGTGACTTGGCTGCACTGGTCAAGCACTCTAGGATAGGTAGCTACACTGGCTACCATCCATTCTTCTCTCCACCTCCTCTTCTTGAGCTAGGTGTACTTGAACTTAGAAGGGGATACCCCACTTCTCGAGGAAAGAGTTGCTGGTTTGGGGAATTAGGGTTACCATGTTGGAGAAGACCGACTTTTATGGCTTCAACCGAGAGAAGCTACATATCACACACACTGTATAAGATAGACTCATAGTCATAAGGGACTGTGTATGGCATCAATCTATTCTGGCCTGGCTTTTGAGGAGACTTGGGCAGGGTCTTATGGGTCTTAGAGGTTGTTGTGTTTCAGATTCGCTTCCAAATTAGGTTCCGACCACATGTCCAGAGGTCCGATTGAACTCCAAACTTCAATATTATGAAGACAAGTTTGAAAGTCAAATCAATCCAAGTTATTTCTTTTTCATTTCTTTATTTTCTTTTCTACACTTATAAGCATAAGTCTTTGCAAGGGACTAGCAAAGGCGAGTATAGGGGGTGATGAATCTCCATTTCATCACCTTTATTCCTTCATTTTGGCCTTTAAACCCTAGCTAAATGCTTGTAAATATCATTATTTTGCATAAAATAACATCTATTATTTATTGTATAAATATTATATAAAATATTGTATTTAAAGATAAAATAAAGAATAAAGAAAAAAAGAAAAAGAAATGAAATACCATAGGTATTTAATAACCCTAAACCCCGAGACCTAGACATCATGATGACTCGGTCAATAAGGAATAAAGTAGGGGGATATAAGCCAATAATACAATAAAAATAGTAATATTTATATCTTCAATAAGTCTAATTTGGGACCTATTTTATTCTTTATTATTTATACCTCAAATCAAAAAACTTTGTACATACAAGTTGTAGAAAAAATATATAGAAAAATACAAAATTTATTTTACGTAAAAGTAATACATATTGTACTTTCTATACTAGAATACAAATCCAAATACCAACTTCACAAACTTGTATCTCCTCCATATGAACTCAAAATTCATCAAAATTTAATTATATATAACTTTTAATTAGCTATTTAATGAAGGCGGTTTCATTTATTTTGGAGTTAGGATGCAAAAGTTAGGATTTGGACCCCTATTGTACATTGTACCTAAATAAAATTATCATTTTATTTGTTATTTATATTATTTAATATTTTATATTTTATAATTTTGTAAATTTATTTATAACATATGTACAAAATTAGAATAACATAAGAACTCTTAAAAATACACTAAAATAAATACGTATACGAAAATACATAGACGAATTATACACATATATATCTATATACAAAATATACATATTTTTTTAAGTGTACGTTTAACTTCAGAAAAATAAAAGATTTTAAATATAAAAATTATGTGTATAAAAAATAAAAAATAAAATATAAAATAAAAATAAAATACACATTATATAGGTAATTATACATATAAAAATACTTGTAAAAAGTATCCTAAAAGAAATTAACTTGTATAAATTAAAAAATTACCATAAAATACTACATAAAATAATAAATTTTTATATGCTTTACTCTAAATTTAATAATATCATTTATTATTTTATTTTGAAATAAAATAGAATCTGTTTTCTGTTTTATCTTTTTATGCCATACGTGGCCCAATCAAAGCCCACCTCTGGTTGACCTCGGGTCAACTCTCTGACCCAAGGACGTAGGTCTATTGGCGATTAGGAGATCTTGTTTCGCCTAATTTTGGGGATTTATTCTTGCATTAAAATCACTCGATTCCTTCACGACGTTTCTTCCTCGATCGAAGCACTTACACACCTTAGCCTTTCCTCGGTAATGGATCTTTGAATTGGGTTAAAACCCTAATCGAAGTCTCCCCTGTATAAAGTATCATCTCCACCTTCCTCCTCATTTTGGTCCTCTTCCACCCCTAAAAACTCTAATCCTAACATCGCTCCAGGTGCTTGGCAACAACAGGAATCGAGCCGAGGGTTCAGCGAGTGCATCTAGTTTTGGTTCCAGTCGATCCACCTCTGTCGCCGAGCTCCGCCATGAGGTTCCCAAGCTCTTAGATTCCGGGCAGGTTGGGTTCCCTCTCTGCATTTTTAAGTAGCATTTTTCCTGCATTTCATTTCTATTCTTAGTTTAGCTCTTGATATTCTCCAATAGCGTAAAAATTGATTCTCGTCATTCGCCGGAATTCTGCTCCAGTGAGCCTTCCATCATTCATCTACCGTGCTTCGATCCTCAAACCACTTCCATTTCGTACCCTTTCACCTTCCCTTCGCTCCGCACACTTCCACTCTCCCTGATCTTGCTCAGATCGGGATAAACAGTTCTCCTCCTCCACCGTCTCACTGGAAAACTCCACCTCGACCCACCTTCACTCCATTCCACTCACTAAAGCCTCTAAAGACTTTTTTTGTGTGCCACTGTTTTAAACCTGTAGGTATTGAAGAGAAAGAGCTCCGGTAGTTGCATGCCCGGGGCACGGAAGAAGCTCCATGTGGTCTTGAGCTCGTAGCCTCCTCTGGTGCATGTCATATCATTTTGAAGGGTTCAATCGAAACAGATCCCACCGCACTAGTGGTTTGATGAAGCCCTTGATATGATCATGCCCTATCATCATCGAACTGTCATTTTCTTTCCTCTGGCCAACACCTGTCAAGTGAAGAGAAGAGCACTGTTGGATTGAGCTGAGGGGGTAATTTGGGCATATACCCCCTGCTATTTTGTAATTTATTTTCAATGCATAAACTTTTGTATGTAGCGTAAAATATTATGGATATTTTGCATTTAGCCCTTTATACTTTTCATATTTGCATTAAGTTCCAATCCATGTCACCTCACGTGCCTATGTGTGTGAGGGGACATGGTATTTTGCATCTAAACCCTCGACATTTTATCTATTTCTTTTTAGTCCACATTTTCCATGTATATTATTCAAAATATTTGGGAAATTTGCATTTTGAGCACTAAACTTCTCTAGGGTGTTCGCAAAAAGTGCCCTAACTTTAAATATTTGCAAAAATACCCATGTTAGGATGTATTTTCTTTTTGTAGATTTTATTTTTATTAAAAATGGTTCTTGTACCCTAACAATTCATAAAAAAATAGGATAAATACTTTACATAATAGCCTATCACATATACTTTTATTAAGGTATTTTATCATATATTTCTATTTATTAAAAAATAAAATAGAGTTATTTTTTCCTATCTAGCTTAGAAAATACAAAAATATAAAAATATCCTTAAAAATTCAAAAAAATTATATTTTGTTTATTACCCTATTTTGTACCTCCAAACTAAAAATCCCTAAAATAGAAAAAGAAAATCACTAAAAATAAAGGTTCCAAAAAACTTATAAAAATTATAAAAAATATATAAATATTTATTTCTATTCCTAAATTTTGTTATTATATTTATTATATAGTATAAATATTTTTGGAAAATTTTAAGACTCCTAGATATTTTTGGATTCCAAAATAATTTTGCCTATTTATTTTAGTCATTATTTTAACATTTTAATTCAATTAAAAATCAGAAAAATTAATAAAAAATTATAAGAAAAATATCAAAGACAGAGAAAACCCTAAAAAATAAAAACCTTTTATTTTCTGAATTTTAAGTATTTATTGCTATAATTATAAATATAACACCCATATTCTATATATATAGCTATATTTACTTATATTATTAATTGTAATTATTATAATTATTAAAAATCCCAAAAATATATCGATTACCTTTAAAAAAATTACTATATCTTAGGGTATTTTACTAGTTTTTGTCTTCATTTTGTATTTTTATTATCTATCTTGCTTATATTATATATCTATATTATATATACTTATATTTTAACTATTTGTAAAAAGAAAAGATTGAAAACTTAAAAATAAGAAAATATAAAAATTTCATAAAATTAAAAAATCTATAAAAAAATATAAAAACAAAAATTCCAAAAAATTAAATAATTAAAACCCACAAAAAATAAAAAAAACCTTAAAAACCCAAAAACTCTTGTTATCTGTTTAGCCAAATTTTGTTGTCTGTCATCCGTTCTCCTTTTGATTAACACCCTATACATACATCCTCTATACACCTATATATATGGTTATGATAAATTTTGACCCCCATTTTGATCGTTTATTTCACTACTTGTGTGGGTTGCTTGTTGATTGATCTAGGATCTCATGAGCGGTCACCTCAATGACATTTTATCTTCACTCTTCTATGAGGATATTTTAGATCCTCGCAAGATCCTTGTCATCAAGAACACATAGATCATGACATGGATAGATGGATGATAGAAATGAAGCCTGAAATAGACTCCAAGCATAAGAACACTGTATGGACACCCAAGAGGATCTAGCTAGAGGGGTAAAATCCATTGCGTGTAAATGGTTCGTCAAGAGAAAGAGGGGACTTGATGAGAAGGTGGAAACCTTCGAAACATGGCTCATAGCCAAGGTCTACACACAAAGAGAAGGCATCGACTACGATGAGACATTCTCTTATGTGCCCATGCTTAAGTCTATCAGGGCACTGCTGGCTATAGCGGCACATCTTGACTATGATATTTAGCAGATGGACGTTAAGGCCGCATTCCTCAATGGATACCTCAAGGAGGATATCTATATGGAACAACCCCAGAACTTCATAACATGGGAAGGAAAATGGGCAAGCTGGAAAAATCCATCTATGGGCTTGACGAATCCGGAAATGTCGCTTTTAAAAAGTTGTTCTTATCGTGAAGTGCGTAAAAATTATGTGTCGTGCGTTGTAGGCGGCAATCGGAAACGGTCAAGAAAATAACCACAAATATTATGTTCAATTTTTAATCGTGTGGTTTTATGTTTATTTTACTTGGGCAAGTCCCAAGTTCGATCACAAGGAGGCAAAGGAACAACCTAAAATTAAGTCTATCAAAGTTCGTGTTCGGTTTTCGAGGCGGTCTTTTTTTGGAATTTTTAATGCAAATAAGTGGTGTTAAATGCAAAATTTTCCTATTTTAGGGACTAAAATTTAAATTACAATCAAACGATGTCCAAAAAAATACGAAACTAGGCCACAATGTAAATATGATGAAATGGGTGCACTGTAATTTTTTTGGAATTTTTGGATGCAATATGAATTTTTTATTGATTTTTTAATACAAACAGAATGATTTTCAATATTTAATTATAATAAATATTAAACCTATTTATTTTCAAGAAATAAAATTATCTAAGATCTATCACTAGGTGATGGATCTCAAAAAAATCCTAAACCTCGAAAATGTGGGATTTAATACATATTAAAAATTAAATACTAAGATATGTAAAATGATTTTTACAGGATAAAATATGTATCCAAATGCAAATCTTTTTGGGCACGATGTCAAGCACAATTAATTCTATAATATTTGATTTTTCGGGGATTTTTAGAGCAATGGTTAATTGACTATGAATTTCAGAGCAAGAAATGGGTAAAATATGCAAATTTCCACAAAATAATTATTTGTTAATTAATCATCAATCATAAAATTTCCCACAATATGTCAAAGTGTAGAGAATCAATTAACAAACATCATGCTATTTTTTGATTAATAAAATAATGTAAAGAAGAGGTCCAAAATCACAGGGGAACACAGGGGTATGAGTGCAATATAAATAAAATAAGTAAATAAGCATGGGGGGACTTAAAAGTAATTACCGACACTGAGGGGGGTTTCTTCTGCAATTTTGCCAAAGGAGCACGTGCATAGCACATGCCCTCTGGGCAGTGGACTGGAGTGCAAATATGAAGGAATCCCGGGCCCTTTCTGTAAAATCTCCAAGTTGTCACGTGCTAGGCACGTGACTTTGGACTTCAGTGCAAATAGGTGATCGTCCGGGGTGCTGGATGCAATTGACCCAGCGGGTCACGTGCTCCGTACGTGACCTCTAGGGATGAGAATGGGCCGTTGAAGTTCCCTCGGCACGTACTTCTCACGTGCGAGGGCCTCGGGACTCGTGCCCGGTGGTGCAGCGGTGTAGGTGGAGGAGGGCCGGCGGTGTGGTACCCCGAGCAGGCTGGTGGCGCGAAAGTCGGTGGCTCGACACTAAGGGGCGGAGCGGCCGATGGTGCGGCGTCGAGGCAGAGCAGCTCAAGGCGGAGGAGGCGCTGGCGGGAGGGACGTGACGTCGGCCTCCCTCTGGACGACACACGGCCTAGAGGGTGGCGTAGGAGGCGGCCTCGTGGCTGGAGATGTCGGCGATGGCGAGGCGGTGATGTTCGGAGCGAGTCGAGGATTGTGGCGGAGTCGTGGTGGAGCCGAGGCGCAGTTGGAGGCGACGGAGGGTGGTTGTCGATGAAGCGGATGGCCGGAGATGAAGTCGATGGTGCGGTGGTGCACGGTGGAGAGTCGAGATGCAGGTGGCGCTGCGGTCGGAGGAGCTTGGGGGCGGAGATGTTGCAGCGTCGGAGGCGGAGGCGTAGGGCGGAGACGGAGGCGGTGATGGTTCGTAGTTGGCTCGACGTCGCAGAAGCTCGGAGCTGGGGTAGTACGCGGGAAGGCGCTGCGACGGCCACCCGAGGGTGACCGGACCTCGCCGGAGACGGAGAGCGGCCGGGCTGTCACCCCGGTCCTCTTGTGATGCTAACGGCGGATGAGGAGGAGGAGCGCCGGTGACGCAAGATTTATAGGGCCGGGGTTTGGCCAGAGAAGGAAGGGGATCACGGACGGGGATCGATTAGGATTTGCCGCGATGCGAGGCGGCGCGAGATCGGTGGTGCAAATCACGGGGGTGGCGGCGGAGCGCGATTCGCGGCGGAAGGGGATGGCGGCGCCGCTTCCCAAAGGGGAAAGGAGCTGAGGAGGATGACGCACAGGCGCCGTCCGATCGAGTTTGATCGGATGGCGCCCGTCGCGCCACGTGGTGTCAAAGAGAGGGGAATGGGGGCACGTGCGGAATACGTGCCCGGGAGGCACGTGCGACGCACGTGCGCCCCTTTTTAATTTTTTTATAAAAATGAATGTATAAATACGCCAAAAAAAGGCTGACACGTGGCGGCACCAGGTGCTGCCACGTGTCAGCACCGGAAAATTCGAGAATAAAAGATTTTGTAAATTCGATAAAATATAGTAAATGACCTCGGATCGAAAAAGTTTTTTCACGAAATTTGCTCGTCTCGATGAGATCTACAACTTTCATGAAGACATCAAAACCATAATCGATCAAATGCATAAAGTGGTATTTTTGGAGTATCCCATATACATAGAACACCTTGATTTTGGGGTTTTGTAATTTTTATGTCATTTTTTTTATCAGATAAAAATCCGGAAAAATTATGGTAAAATGAATGATAAATAAAGACACTTTAATCTAATTTTTTTGGATTTTTATTAATTGATAAAATATGTACATAAAATATTAGGTCAAAAATAGCTAAAATATACAATATACAAAAGAGGCCCAAAACCCAACTTTCACATATGAGCTCCGATTCACTTGAACTTGGTCTTGTTTTGAAGGTAATTGAATGTACATTAGTTCAAAAGTGAGTAGGATTAAATCGGACACTAGATGGGGAAGATGTGTGGCTTTTAGTCCGAAAATCCTGAAATTAGGGTTTGGGTTTTCGATCCACTTATTTTGGTTAGTTATTTTTTTGTATTTTTCATTTATTCCTGTTAGTGATATGTACACAGTGGAGGTGGTTTTGTGTTATTCGGAGTTAGCATGAATGGGTTAAAAATCCGGGAAGTTAGGCTATTTACAAGCCATTTTTGGCATGGATTTGTGGCTTCTTATCTTGTGCAGATTTTTGTGCTAAAATGCAATTCTTATGAAATCATGCATGAATGCTAATTATGCGGAATAGATGCTAAAATGCTGCTGATTTTAAGGGATTTGAGCTTAATAAATGAGATTTAGAGAGATGAATACGAGATTCATCATCCCCCTATACTTAAAGCATGCTCGTCCCTGAGCACTAAAAAGAAATGCCATGAGGTGAAATGAGATTGGATTCCATACCAAGACCATGAGCTGAAGGTGAAAGTGAACCTAAACTCAACCTTTGGATTATTTGTGTGTCGGAACTTCTGTGAGACTTAGAATTTTAAAATCAATAGTCCTCAAGTTCTACAAATCATTGCTTGCAGTTTCGGCTCAGAAGTCATCTTAGATCAATCCTCTTCCCAAAGTATACCCTATGAACATTGAATAACCGACTCATGTGTGTGAAAGGTTTTAGCTCTTCCCATCCAGAATGCCGGACTACCGCACGAACCTCCTCTCCAGTAACTCGTCCTCGGGGAGTCAGGTATTTCCTTCTAAGGTTTGTCGCGCTGTGTTCACAATCGATTTGGGGGAGAAGTTAGAAGAATGAGAAAAGAACTGGAGGGTGGCCAGTGTAGTCACCTCTCCTTGTGAAAATGGCCAGTGTAGCCGAGTCTCCGCCAAGATCTGCAGGTTTCTTGAAGCCTGGACCTTTTTGGTCAGATTTTATTTGGTAGAATGCTTCTTTGTATTTGGAATTTTTGGTGGTTCTGCTTGGATCTTGTTGTGCCCCTACGGATATAGAATCTTTTTATTTCCGTACATTTTTTGGGGTCTTAGAAAAAATTGTGCCCAGCCGTCCATCCCTTTTCCGAAGCTTTATTTCAACCCGTACTCCGGTCTTTAGATTTACATGCTACCAGAAAAGAAACTCACACAGTCTTCCAACATCCCGTCTGAGTTGAGCTAAGTGCATAGTGCGAGAGTACAAATTAATTCCTTATTCCAGAGTTGTATCCAGAATGAAGAGACCAGGTTAGACACTAAGAGTCAAATGCTGCACATTGTCATGTGGAACTCAAAGAATTAAGTCAAAGACCCAAAGACTCTAAAATCCTATTTCTCGGTGAAGTTCCTCTGAAAATTAGGTGGATTAAGGTCAAGTCCAGACCACTCTCGGTTGCGGCTCATAACTCGGTTCAGAACTCAAAGACTTTTCACATATGCAAATGAATGTTGGATGAAGTGCAAGTGTGTGTAATGCAGACACAATATATTTTTTTGAATTCTTTTTTATGCAAAGGATTTTTGTTGTTTGTTTGTTTTTTATGCAAAAAAAATGAATAAGAAGCCATTTTTTCAAAAATTTTGGGTACAGTCAGTGCTAGTGGCAAAACGTGTTTTTTTTCTTTCGTTTTCTTTTATTTTGTTTTGTTTTTTTTAAGAATACCCACCCCGTAAATACATATAGACTTAGGCGCAAGTACGAGATATGGATAAAATATATACAAAGTATATATACAGACCCCCCTATACTTAGCGAGTGTTGTGTCCTCAGAGCACAAGAAGCGTAAAGAAGACATAGCTCGGGCTAAGCTTAAGAGAGTGAAAAAAGGAAAAAGAACAAGATTTACAGAATCGCCCCCTATACTTAGACTGTGAATAGTCTAAGTATAGAAGAAGAGCGGAAAAGAAAAGAGAAAAAAAATGAAGCGATCGGGGTATGTGAATGAGGAGAGTATATATAGGTGGGTGTCGGTTCCCCCTATACTTAGGCTTTGGTCAGCCTAAGTATATAAGAAGGATGGATATGGAGTGATCGATAGATAGGAGTGTGATGAGGGAAATGGTATATACAAATGGCATTGTCCCCCCCATACTTAAGCCTTGGCCTAAGTAGAGGAAGAAGTTGTACAAGGGGATCGATGTGGTCGGGAGGGAGGGTGGGTCTGATCTGATATATCGTCAATGTCCTTGCTCTGTGTGAAGTAGATGACCTCAACTTGCATTGTATGTTCTTTGGATGATTCTATATATGGCTTCAGTAATTGTCCATTCACTAAGAAAGGTTGTGCATCATCTTTGAGTTCTGCAATGTCCACACTTATATTGGTATGCACATCGATGATAACATAGGGACCCGTCCATTTCGATTTCAGTTTCCCATGAAAAATCTTTAACCGAGCATTAAACAACCATACTTTCTGCCCAGGGACAAAGGTTTTATCTCGAATGTGTCTATCATGCCATTTCTTGATTTTGTCCTTATAAATCACACTGTTGTCATATGCCCGGTTTCGGATTTCAATTAGCTCATTCAGATTTAAGTCTCGACATAATTTTCCAAGGTGACAACTCCAATTCAACTTTTTTATCGCCCATTCAGATTTGTGAATCAGTTCTGCAGGTGGATGGCATGGCTTGCCATAGATCATCCTAAAAGGTGAAGTACCAAGTGGAGTTTTATATGCTGTCCTATAGGCCCAAAGAACTTGATCCAATAGTTGTGACCGATCCTTCCTATCTGGACGAACCAACTTTTGAAGTATACTCTTCACTTCTCTATTATCAACTTCTGCCATGCCATTAGATTGTAGATGATAAGGGTTGGCTATTCTATGTTCAAATTTGTACTCCTTAGCCAAAGATCTCATTTCCCTATTCACAAAGTGGCTACCTCCATCAGAAATCAAAACTTTTGGTATCCCGAACCTTGCAATGATATTATCCTTGATAAACTTACAGACGGTTTTGCTGTCTGCGGTTCGGGTTGGAATAGCCTCTACCCATCTAGATAAATAATCAACCGCTAACAAGATGTACTCAAATCCATTGCTATTGGGAAAGGGACCCATAAAATCAATCCCCCATGCATTGAAAACATCACAGAAAATCATTGGTTGCATGGGCAATTCATCTCTATAACCAACGGTCCCTCCCATCCTTTGACAAATCGGGCAAGACCGTACAAATTCATTAGCATCACGAAATAAGGTCTGCCAGTAAAATCTACATTGGAGTACCTTGTGTGCGGTTCTCTTTCCCGATTGGTGCCCTCCAGCCTCGAGAGTATGACAATGTGTGAGGACACTCTGGTATTCTTCCTGAGGAATACATCTTCTCCAGACACAATCCGCTCCTTCATAAAAAAGGAAAGGATCGTCCCAATGGTATTTTCTTGAATCCGACTTCAGTTTATCAATCATTTTCTTGGTCCAACCAAAGGGAACCTTCTTAGAGACAAGATAGTTCACGATGTTGGAATACCATGGGGTTGAATCAATAGCGCAAACAGATTCGTCTGGAAAAGTCTCCTTAATAGGTCCAGTGTCAGGATAATCATTTTTCTCAAGTCGGGAAAGGTGACCAGCAACAACATTCTTTATTCCAGGTTTATCTTTGATCTCCAAATTAAATTCCTGGATTAACAAGATCCACCTCAAAAGCCGTGCCTTTGCATCTTTCTTTTCCATGAGGTATCTAATTGCCATATGATCAGTGAAAATTGTCACCTTGGAGCCCAATATATATGATCTGAATTTTTCAAGGGCCCAAACAACCGCGAGCATTTCCTTTTCAGTCACTGTATAATTTTTCTGTGCAGGATCCAATACTTTGCTCGCGTAGTGAATCGCATAAGGGATTCCATCCCGTCTTTGTCCAAGCACAGCTCCGACAGCAAAATCTGATGCATCAGTCATGATCTCAAAGGGAAGAGACCAGTCGGGAGCTTGTAATATTGGCGATTCACATATTTTCTGTTTGAGGAGCTTGAAGGCTTCAAGACACTTGTGATTTACAATAAACTCGGTGTCTTTTCCTAAGAGCTCAGTTAGTGGGCGGGCGATCTTTGAAAAATCAGGGATGAACCTTCGATAAAATCCAACATGTCCTAGAAAAGACCGCACTGACTTGACGTTGGTTGGTGGCTCAAGTTTCTTGATCACATCCACCTTGGCAGGGTCGACCTCCATTCCCTTCTTGGAGATGACATGCCCCAATACGATACCCTCAGTCATCATAAAGTGACTCTTCTCCCAAGAAAGTACCAGACTAACCTCCCTGCATCTCTTGAGGACTCGATCCAAGTGTGCTAAACATGTATCAAATGAATCACCATGGACCGAGAAGTCATCCATGAAGACTTCCAGGAAATTACCCACCATTTCGGCAAATACGGCAATCATGCACCGCTAAAAAGTTCCTGGGGCATTACAAAGCCCGAATGGCATGCACTTGAATGCGTAGGTACCGAAGGGACATGTAAACATGGTTTTTTCCTGATCCGCGGGAGCAATAGCTACTTGATTGTAGCCGGAGTACCCATCAAGAAAACAGAAGAATGCTTTCCCTGCAAGTCTCTCCAAGATTTGATCAATAAATGACAGTGGAAAGTAATCTTTCTTGGTCGCAGCATTCAAGCGCCTGTAATCGACAAAGACACACCACGACGTGGGTAATCGGGTCGCGATCTCTACCCCCTCCTCGTTGGTGACCATCTGGATTCCCGACTTCTTCGGGACGACATGAAGGGGGGCCACCCACTTGGAGTCAGAAATGGGGTATATAAAACCTACTTTGCACCACTTCTCGATCTCTTTCTTAACCACTTCCCGAAGATTGGGGTTTAATCTTCTCTGAAATTCACGGGAAGGCTTTGCGTTATCCTCAACATAAATTTGGTGCGAGCAGAGAGCGGGGTTGATTCCTACGAGATCCGACACCGTCCAACCGATGGCTTTTCGATTTCGCTCAAGGACTTCTAGTAGTCTGGATTCTTGTTCTAATGTCAATGATGAGCTAATGATCACAGGGAATTTGTTTTTGAGTCCTTTGAGAAATGCATACTTTAATGTGGGAGGGAGGGATTTCAGCTCTGGCAGATCTACATCATCAATCAAATCTGGCTGAACATCTTTTAAGTCTGGTTCAGTGATTGTTGGTGGTGGATCATTCTGTGATATGCTAGCCACTGATCTTGAAGGAAAGTGAGTCGGATCGCAAAAGTAGTGCGGTAATTCAGCCAAAGCCGTGTCCGACTCTTGATTGATTTTTTTCGAAGAGGATAGGATGGACCAATCCGAAAGGAGTTCTGTGTCGTCAAGATTGTACATATCACGGTGTTCAGATTTATCTGGCAATAGCTCACACACTGTATGGCGCATTATTTCTTCTTCTGATGAGATGGTATCCATGTGAAGATCTGGCAGTTGGTCCCAAGGTCCGGTAGTGCCAATCAGATTACACTCGGATGTTTCAGCATCTTCAGTGGTGGATTCGGAATCGGGTCTTTGCCATTTTGTTTGTCTCATTTCAAGATCCACTTCTCCATCTAGAGAGCGGAATTTCATCATTCCAGTGCCGTAATCGAATACAGCCTTGGCGGTTCTTAAGAATGGTCTTCCCAAAATGATTTGTGACTCTTTCCAATGGTTCAGAGTCTCCATGTCAAGGACAGTGAAGTCCACTTTGTATTCCATACCCTCGACCATAATGATAACATTTTTCACTTCTCCCTTAGGTCTTTTAGTAGATTTGTCAGCGAATTGGAGTAAAGATAATGATTTCTGAAGAGGTCCTAACTCCAATCGGTAATATAAGGCTAAGGGAAGAAGATTGATGGAAGAACCATTGTCGAGAAGTGTGCGTGTGAATGCGATACCGCCAATGCGGCTTTCCACATAATGAGCACCCAGATCTCTTTTCTTTCTTGGTAAATGCTGGTAAATACCGTCAGATGGCGCCGTTGCCGAGGTGCTGGATGCAATTGACCCAGCGGCTCACGTGCTCCGCACGTGACCCCTGGGGATGAGAATGGGCCGTTGAAGTTCCCCCTCGGCACGTGCTTCTCACGTGCGAGGGCCTCGGGACTCGTGCCCGGTGGTGCAGTGGCGTAGGTGGAGGAGGGCTGGCGGTGCGGTACCCCGAGCAGGCTGGTGGCACGAAAGTCGGTGGCTCGACACTAAGGGGCGGAGCGGCCGATGGTGCGGCGTCGAGGCAGAGCAGCTCAAGGCGGAGGAGGTGCTGGCGGGAGGGACGTGGCGTCGGCCTCCCTCTGGCCGACACACGACCTAGAGGGTGGCGTAGGAGGCGGCCTCGTGGCTGGAGATGTCGGCGATGGCAAGGCGGTGATGTTCGGAGCGAGTCGAGGATTGTGGCGGAGTTGCGGTGGAGCCGAGACGCAGTTGGAGGCGGCGGAGGGTGGTTGTCGATGAAGCGGATGGCCGGAGATGAAGTCGATGGAGCGGTGGTGCACGGTGGAGAGTCGAGATGCAGGTGGCGCTGCGGTCGGAGGAGCTTGGGGGCGGAGATGTTGCGGCGTCGGAGGCGGAGGCGTAGGGCGGAGACGGAGGCGGTGATGGGTCGTAGTTGGCTCGACGTCGCAGAAGCTCGAAGCTGGGGCAGTATGCGGGAAGGCGCTGCGACGGCCACCCGAGGGTGACCGGTGACGAGCCCAAAATCTACCCTTTTAATGTGTCGTATGATTGACTAGTGCGTTGCAGTCGGATAGATCCGCGTTCGGTCAAAAATAACCACACAATTTGATTAATTCGTCGAATGAATGTAAAATGTGGTTTTATGTTTATTTAGCCTGGGCAAGCCCCAGGGTCGACTCAAGGAGGCAAAGGAACAACTCGGGATTAGATTAGATGTATTAGATTACGGTTTTCCAAGCGGGATTTTTTTGGTATTTTTTTATGCGATAAAATGCCAAATGCCAGCAATGAATTGGATTAAGTTAATACGAAAAGAACCGACTTAGCCAAATTTAATTTTAATGTGAAATAAGACCAAATTAGCCAATGATATTTTTTCTAAAAACTTAATCCAACAATGAGTGCGAAATGTATTTTTTTGGAATTTTTGGCTTTAAGAAGCGCAAATGAAAAATGCAAACGTTTTTAAAGTTTTTATGCAATTTTTCGTGCAAATGATATGAAAAATTATGAAAAATTTACTGGAAGTTAAAAATGATGAAATGAAGTTACACTAATATTTTTGGATTTTTCTGACACTTTATGATTTTTTTATGTATTTGTTACTGAAAATAGAGCTATTACGGGTATTTAATTTCTAGTTAATCCACGAATCAAATTATCTAGAGATTGATTTATCTCAAATAGATAGTTCAATAAGGAATGCAGGAGACTTGAAATTTCTCAAAAATCTAATTCGTGGAATTAACTAAAAATCAACTACAGAAATCTCTCTACAATTTATTTTATACAAATGACAACTCCGATCTTGATGAAACTTGGATAGTAATTAAAGCAAACTTACAGGCACCATTCACAATTTTTTCGTAATTTTTAGAGCAAAGAATAGGCCTGTGCGAATTTTAGAGCGTAAATGGGTAAAATATCACTGATTTTCAATCTCTGAATTTTAATAAATAATGGGATGCTCCAAAAAATATAAATAAATAATCACGAGATAAAGAATTAAATGTTATCAATATGCTATTTTTCATTAAATAAAATGATGCTATTTGACTGTCCAAATTAACACGCAAAGTCAGGGTTATCTTTGCAATTACTGAAACAAAATAAACAAACTACAATGATGCACAAGGGCACTTTTGGAAATTCGTAAACATGCAGGGATGAACTTGCAATTTTCGCAAATATAATAAAAAATAAATGGACCTTTTCCTTTCCTACTTACGCAAGCAAGGGCAAGAGGAGGACTTCAAGGGGGTGGCGGCTACGCGCAGCCGCTGTGCGCGGAGGAGGCAGAGGCCGCAGGTATGCGCGGCTGGGCGTCACTGGCGAAGGGGGTCGCGGCCTGGGCGAGGAGGAGGCCACGCGGGGACTGGACGGAGCGGCAGAGGTGCGATCAGGCGGCGCAGCGCCGCTGTGCGCTGAGGGCGTGTTGCGCCTGGGCATCGCAGGCGTGGGACGGTGTCCGGCGGAAGGCGCGCGGCCTGAGTGCGTCGCGAAGCGGCGGAGCAGGGGCCTCGCGATGGGGGCGCGCGGCCAGGGGCGCTGGGCTGGAGGTCTCCGGCGGGGGGGGGGGGGCGTTGCGGACTGCAGGAAGCGGCCACTGGGGGAGGTCCGGCGTGGAGGGAGTCGGTGAGGAGGGCGGCTGTGGGTGGCGCACCCGCGAGGGGGGAGCGGGGCTACGGTGGGGCGGAGGGCACGGGTGGTCGTGCGCCACCGCAGAGGTGGGGGTGCGGCCTGAGCGTTGGTGGCCTGGCGGTGGCGGGCACGGGGTGCGGTGGCTGTTGGCAGAGACAACGGCAGGCGGCTTCAGCGGCTACAGGAGATGGGCGAGCGGCTGTGGGTGGCCGCTTGGTAGCCGGCGCCGCTGGGGGCGTGACGGCCGGCGGCGGCTGCACGTGGGGCGGTGGTGATCCGACCAAAAAGCTCCTGCTTTGTTTTTTTTTGTTTTTTTGTATTTTCTTGTAACAACAAACAATGGTAAATATATATATATATAATGAAGATCTAGTGTGTGTGGTGATAGGGGTGATAATGGTGGTGAAAATGTGGTTTTTTTGTGATGATTTGTGGTGTGGGTGATGCTGGTATTTTTGATGATGAACAACAAAGAAAAACAATTGTTAGATAAAATAAAATGACAAGATAAAGATAGAGTACTTACCTGTGCGAATCACCGAATTTTTGGAGCTGCAGTGTGCGGCTTCCGATTATGGCCTCGAGGAGATGGCGGTTGCTCCGAAGCTTGAGCGAGTCCGATTGGAATCTCGCGACGCGGCAATGGTGATGCCGCGGATCTCGCCTGAATCAGAGGTCGTCGCTCGACGGTGGTTTTCGGTAGCTGTCACCTACAGATATCCGGAGCTCTCTCTCTTTTCTGTCGAAATGGCGGATGAGGAAAAATGGTGGATGATGATGTGAATATAAAGAGGAAGAGGGAGTTGGAAAAGATATGGAGAAAGTGGAGAGAATGATGGAAGAAGTGGGGAAGATGGTGGCTTGGAGTGGGGAGTAAGAAAAGAAGAGGTAAAAGGGAGATTAAATAAACAAAATAATAAAATAAAATAATAGGCTACTTAAAATAATTAAAATAGTAACAATAAAATAATAATAATAAATCCGAAAATAATAAAATAAATTCAAAAATAAATAAAATATGGGGTGACATGTGGCGGCTCTAGGAGCTGCCACAAGTCGCTCCTAGAAAAATCAAAAATTAAATGTAAACAAAAATAAAAAAGAAATAATAAAAGGGATTAAATCAAAAAGTGGTCAACACGAAAATTGCTCATCTCGATGAGATCTACAACTTTCGTGAAGAGCCGAAAATCAAACGAGATCATCTGTACAAAAATGTATTTTTGGGTGGTACCTTATAGATATAAAATACCGTATTTTATCTTTTGCAATTTTTTTGTCATTTTTAATTAAGAGAAAAATCAAAATAAAAATAAAGAAAATATGAGAAGAATATTTATAACTTAATCTATTTTTTTGGATTTTTAATAATTAAGAAAATAAAAAGATAAAATACAGGGGTAAAACGGTCATTATGTACAATGTACAGAAGGGGCCCAAAACCCAAGTTTTGCATACGAGCTCCGATTTGAATGAAATTGTCTTGTTTCGAAGGTCTCTGAATGTATATTACTTTAAAAGTGAGTAGACCTTATTCGGAGGTTGTATGAGAGAGATATATGCATTTTAAGGTTCATGGTCTCAAACTTGGATTTAGGGTTTTATTGATCAATTTGACAAGTTAGTATTTTTTTGATATTTTTCTTTAATTCGTGTTAGTAATATATACACAATAGAGTTGGTTTTAGTGGCTTTGTAGTTAGTATAAAATATATACAAATAAGGTATTTTATCTAATATACAGGTAGATATTTACAAGTGAATTTGGCTTCTTATTTAATGCAAGTATGAATGCTAAAATGCATATATTATGCTTGCATGCATGAATGCTACTTATGCAATATAAGTGGAAATATGCATCTATTTACTCGGGAACAAGACTCTATTTTCAACTTTTAGAGTGATGAATCACAGATTCATCAACCGGACCTCGCCGGAGATGGAGAGCGGCCGGGCTATCACCCCGGACCTCTTGTGATGCATAGGCGGATGAGGAGGAGGAGCGCCGGTGACGCAAGATTTATAAGGCTGGGGTTTGGCCAGAGAAGGAAGGGGATCGCGGACGGGGATCGATTAGGAGTTGCTGCGATGCGAGGCGGCGCGAGATCGGTGGCGCAAATCACGGGGGTGGCGGCGGAGCGCGATTCGTGGAGGAAGGGGATGGCGGCACCGCTTCCCAAAGGGGAAAGGAGCTGAGGAGGACGACGCACAGGCGCCGTCCGATCGAGTTTGATCGGATGGCACCCGTCGCACCACGTGCCCAGGCACGTGTGCGCCCCTTTTATCTATGCACTTTAATCTAATTTTTTTGGATTTTTATTAATTGATAAAATATGTACATAAAATATTAGGTCAAAAATAGCTAAAATATACAATATACAAAAGAGGCCCAAAACCCAACTTTCACATATGAGCTCCGATTCACTTGAACTTGGTCTTGTTTTGAAGGTAATTGAATGTACATTAGTTCAAAAGTGAGTAGGATTAAATCGGACACTAGATGGGGAAGATGTGTGGCTTTTAGTCCGAAAATCCTGAAATTAGGGTTTGGGTTTTCGATCCACTTATTTTGGTTAGTTATTTTTTTGTATTTTTCATTTATTCCTGTTAGTGATATGTACACAGTGGAGGTGGTTTTGTGTTATTCGGAGTTAGCATGAATGGGTTAAAAATCCGGGAAGTTAGGCTATTTACAAGCCATTTTTGGCATGGATTTGTGGCTTCTTATCTTGTGCAGATTTTTGTGCTAAAATGCAATTCTTATGAAATCATGCATGAGTGCTAATTATGCGGAATAGATGCTAAAATGTTGTTGATTTTAAGGGATTTGAACTTAATAAATGAGATTTAGAGTGATGAATACGAGATTCATCAGGGCTCAAACAAGCTTCTCGTAGTTGGAGCATCATATTTGATGAAAATATAAAGAGTTATGATTTCGTTCAGAATCCTGATGAACCATGTGTGTACAAGAAGCTTAGTGGAAGTGTCATTGTGTTCATCATGCTTTATGTGGATGGCATCCTTATCATTGGAAGTGATACAAGAATGATGACTAGTGTTAAGGCATGGTTGTCCCATACTTTTGAGATGAAACATCTTGGAGGACCATCTTCTATATTGGGTCTGAAGCTAGAGAAAAGAGGATTTTGGGAGTGTCTCAACATGGGTACACTAAGAAGATCTTGAAACGATTCCATATGGAAAATTCCAAGAAAAGCTTCCTTCACTTAAGACACGGTATGCACCTATCTTAAGGGATGTCACTTCAAAGTGTCGGGGAAAAGAAGTCCATGGCTGGGTGCCCTTATGCATCGGTTGTGGGATGTATAATGTATGTCATGATGTGTACAAGGTTGGATATCTAGCATGCAGTGGGAGTGGTAAGTCATTACCAATCATGCTATGGAGAACACCACTACAAAGTAATGAAGAACATCTTCAAGTATCTAAGAAGGACATAAGATTATGTATTGGTCTATAGAGATAGTGATATCCAAGTCTTATGATACACAGATTTAGACTTCCAATATGTCATTGATGATTGCAAGTTAACTTCATGATTTTTATTCTTGTTTAATGGTGGTGATGTGAGTTGTAAAAGCAATAAGTAGGACACAACAACTGATTCAACGACAAAAGTTGAGCACATTATGGAATTTGCTACAAAAGAGGTGATGTGATTGCACAAGTTCATTATGGTGCTGGGTGTAGCTTCCTCGGATACTCCCATCCTAATGCTCTGCAATAAGAGCCATAACTCAGATGATGGAATTTATATGGCATTAAAAGAGCAAATACGTGGAAAGGAAATACCACATCATTCGAGAGATACAAAAAGATTGTGACATCATCATCACCAAGGTGGCCTCTTTTGATAATGTTGATGATCCCCTTATCAAATCATTATCTCAAAAGATTTTTAATCAGCATGTAATAAGTATGGTTTTAAAGATTGTGATTAATTGGTTCTAAGGATTAGTGGGAGATTGTTAGACACGTGAGCCTACGGTGGACCATTTTTACAATAAATGTTATTGTAATCATTTTATATATCAATAAAAGTTATTGAATTTCACTGCCTAACTGAGATTAATGAAAGAATGCACTTATAAGGTTTCTTAGTTAAATTAGGATTATGTACCATGGCCATCTTGATAATCATGCAATTGTTGATCCAATGGTTGGATCATAGAAGTTGGTGTTGAGATGATATCCAAAGAGATAGATTGAGGATTCATCTAGCACCGTAAAATGATTGTCAAAAAAGGATCTCCAGGTTGAGAAGGAGATGGAAATACTTACTCTAAAGGTTGCTATCTGAGCGACCTCTTGATGTAGGTCCTCCGAATAGGAATAAAGATTCGGAGGTGTCAGATAAGTTAAATCAAAGAGTTTACTTAACGAGATTGAGGTATATAAGGCCATTGGCGTATGTTGTCACGATAAAGGTGAACAACGTCTTACTACCCTTGTTAATTTAATCAAATTAATGTGTTGTCGTACGTTGCAGTCGGATAATAAGAGCTAATCAAAAACAACTTTTAATTAAGGATGATTTAATCGCAAGCGGCAATTTTTTTACTTGGGCAAGTTCAAGGTCGAACTCAGGGAGGCAACTGTCTCCTTAGGTTAATTTTAAGGCAAATTCCAAGGTTTGATTTTCAGGGGATGAATTTTTTGGTCTTTTTCAATATATTTTATGCAAGAAAGAAAAGACATATGCACAATCAAGCCAGTTTACAAGTTAATTCAGATAAGTGATCAAATCAAGTCCAAAAATTATGAAACTTGGCCAGATGATGAAATGCAATGAAATTAAGCTACATTAATTTTTTTGGATTTTTCTGACACTGAGGAAATTTACTGTGAATTTAAAATGGATGCAAGGTGATTTTAACTAAATTAATTTAATAAATACCAAATCACAATATTTTCAGATATACAAATTATCCTAGATAGATCTAAGTATGAAAAATCCAGGAAAATTAATAAACGTAAATTTCTATGTGAAATGGACCTATTAAAAATTAATTAAGAAAATCACTAAATGATTTATTCAGGCCTCGAGATGTGTGCAAATGAGATGAATTTTTTACACAATGTGAACCTAATTATCCTAGATCTAATGTGATTTTTTGGTGATTTTTGGAGTTATAGAGAAATTACTATGAATTAAAAGGCATAAATGGGCAAAATATAACAAAATTCCACCAATTAATTAATAATAAAACCCACCGATCATACAAAAATGTGCCAAGTGTCATATATGAAAGATGACAAAGTAAGCTACACAATGCAATTTTCAAACTTGAAAAATGATTTAAAATGAGTGCTAAATATGCGTGCAAAGACATGTGTATAAATGCAATTACAGGAAATAAAATTGATAAAAATAAAACATGCTGACATGGACTAATATGCAATTACCTTTAATGTTGAGGAGGTGGATGAAAATTTCCCACAGAATACGTGCTCCTCACGTGGGGCTCCTGGCAGGGACTGGAATGTAAATATGGAAACTTCCAGGGGCCTCGCTGCAAATTACCCAGGCCGCACGTGCAGATCACGTGGGGGTCCCAGGCTCGGGTCATTGGAGGCTCGGATCGAGGCTCGGGTGCTTATGGAGGCTCGAACCTGGCTCGGAGTAGCTTCGGGGGATTCGAGCCTAATGGTCGGGGAAGAGGCTCGGATCAGGCGACATGGCTCGATCTGGACCGTGGATCAAGTGAAGATCCAATGGTTAGTGGAAGCTGAGGCGTGACGCGACTGGATCCGTTGGATCTGATGAAGATCAACAGCGGAAGGGGGCTCCTGAGACGAAGGCGTGGCCGATCAACGACCATTAGATCTAAAGTGATCCAACGGCAGCTGGAGCACGGTAAAGCGGTGACGTGGCTCGATCAGATACGTAGGATCCTCTTGATCCTACGGCTGCGTGACGTGGGCGATGTGGCATGCTCCGGACCATTCGATCAAGGCGATCGGACGGCTGCTGCTCGTCTTCTCTAACTGGCCCGCCGCCTCCTACGGTGGAGATGGTTGGGCTCCGATGATCGTGCTCAAGCTCTGCCTCTTCCTCTGGACGTCAGTGAGGCCCGTAAGAGGTTCCCAAGTAGCAGGGAAGACTCGTGGAGGCATCGAGAATCCTCCTGTGGTTTCAGGAGTGGCTCAGCGGCTCTGGAGAATAGTGGTGGAGAAGCTAAAGGGGAGCTTCGGTGACGTTCCGGCCAGTCGAAGTAGATGTACCTGCAGGGGGTTAGCAGTATAGCTGAGGCGTGCAACGTGTACGTGGAGTGATCGGGAGTGAGGTGCGAGGCCTGAGCTGCGAAGTGGGGGTCCGGTGATCAAGCTCCGCCAAGGTGGCGGAGCTGGCATCGGCGGGAAGTGGAATGTATTGTCGGAGTGAATGGAGTATGGCGCGAAGATCAGAGCTTCGAGGGGAAGCTCGGTGGATGCTCAGTGGAGCAGGAAGTGAAGGGAGGATGACGAATAAAATCGGAGAAAAATAAAGAAAATAAAGAAGAAGATCAGGGAGAAGGTGGAGGTGTCTACCTGGGGTCAGAAGCTCGGATGAGAGCTTCCAGATCTTCGCTCAAGGGCCGGTAGTGTCCCGAGCTCGTGCAGCTCACGGAGGAGCTGCGACACGGCGATGGAGGGATGTGGATATCGCCGGAGGTGGATCTCGGTCTTCGCTCGACGTTTCCTCAAATTGTTGTCACCAAATCGAAGGTGGGAGCTCGGAGATACTCTCCATGATGGCGGATAGGAGTGAAGGTGGACGGAGGCGATGTATTTATAAGACGAAGGTGAGAGTGTAGGTAGCGAGGAGGTGGGGTTGGTGGGCATCGTGGAGCGAGGTTGAGGGCGTTCATGGCGAATGAGGGGGTTGGCGAGGACGAGGGAAGAGTGGGCTGTGTAGTGGTAATGCCAGGGGACGGAGATGGTGGTCGGAGTGGCGCCCAAAATAGAAAGGGGGCGGCCCCTTGCGCACGGTGGTAGACGTGGGGCGTGGGGTGTGCGGGAGGTAGACGACGAAGTATCGACCGTCGATCGAGTGATCCAACAGTCAGGAGAGGGGCGGAAGCGGAGGGTGAGGATCAGATTGGCGGAGCGAGATCAAGGGCACAGGACGCGCCTCGTGGCGGACGCAGGTCAAGGCGCTAACGTGCGGCGGAGATGAAGCCCTGGGGTCTGATCGAAAGGTCGAGATGCGTTGCGTGATGGATGGCCAGGATAAGGAGTATCTGGCTAAGATCGGAGGGCGTAGGCATCGCCACGTGGCGCAAGGAGGGCGCGACGCTGGCGAGAGGTCCAGATGAGATCAGAGGTTTGATCGGGCGGCTAAAAATTACTGCGATGATGAACGGCCCAGATCACTAGAGGGGGCGAACGATCGGACGACGGGGAAGGCCGGGCGCGTGGCGCGTAATGGAGCGGGCCGTGTAGCGCAATCAGAGGGCACCACGTGGCCAGCTCTGAGTGGTTGAGAAAGAAAGTGAATTTAGAGAGAGAAAGAGACCGAATTTGAAAAAAAAATCCAAAACATGAAAGTTGTAGATCTCGATGAGATCTACAAGTTTCATGTTGACCAAAAATAGAGATGAGGTCAAATATGAAAAATCCAAAACATGAAAGTTGTAGATCTCGATGAGATCTACAAGTTTCATGTTGACCAAAAATAGAGATGAGGTCAAATATGATACAAAAATACAAGAGTATAAATATACATATATGTAGTATACAAGGGGGCCCAAAAACCCAAGTTTTGCAGACGAGCTCCGAATTGAATGAAATTAGTCTCATTTTAATGTCTCTGGATGTTTATTAATCTGAAGGTGAGTAGATCTAATTCGGAGTTCGTAAGAGAGGGATATTGGCATTCTAAGGTCCAGGGGGTTTGGGGCTTTATTGGATATTTTACAAGATAGGAATTTTGGCCTTCTTCCTTATATTATTAACTAATAATGTACACAGTATAAGGAATGTGTTATTTGATTTCACAGGGAATACAAACAATTAGGTGAGTTATTGGTGGATATTTTACAAGTGGATTTTATAAATGAATTGGCTTCTTATTTAATGCAAATATGAATGCTCAAATGCATGTATTGTGGATTGATGCATGAATGCTATTTATGTAAGATAAAGGGAAATATGCTGCTAAATACCCAAGGACAGAGCTCTATTTTCAACTTTTAGAGTGATGAATGACAGATTCATCAATAGGCACACATCCTCTGAACAGAGACATATGTATTATTATATGTCTGAGTATGTACATTAGGCAGATCATTAGGTTGATGACCTAATCAAGGTCGATACACCGACGAGCTAGTGTGCATACGAGGGCATATGAGTAGTGCGATCTCTCAAAGGGACCATACAATTTCATTAATGAATCGAAAACATGAGCTCACTCATGAGATATTAGGACCAACCGAATTCCATCGATGGTCGTGTTGCTTTGGAAGCATCACATGATTTGTACGTATGTTATATGCTTTTGGAAGGCATATGATCGATACAAACTCCCAATGATCGAATGAGAAACATAATGATAAAACTTGAAGAAGACGGTTCAAATATGATCAGAACTTCGGATTTTTTATAGTTCTTCTAGTGTGCAGGAGTGATAAGAATACTCGAGGTTGATGTGATCTTAATTGATTATATAACCATGACACTTCCATTCCAAGGAGTGATGAAACATGTTTGGATTTTAGTGTCTCCACTCAGTAGGCTAATTATCTAATCATAATCTAAATGTTGGACATTGATCTGAATATGATTAGGATGTAATGAGAATATTAGATATTTTGTCTCACTTGATTAGACATCTCTGAGAGGTCTTCTATGTTTGGATATGAGATTAGATCTCAGTATCTAAGTCACTATAGATGGAATATACAGCTGCCTTGTCCTTATCTCAATGGATCTGCAGAGAAGGCACATTGTTCTTGAAAGAGTTCAAGAATAATTCCATTATTGACAATATCTGAGCATTGAAAAATCGATGATTAAATTAGATTTAATTATCATATAATGTGGATATGGTTCAAATTACTTGGACACATGTAGAAAGGCATATAAGATAATCAAATTAGATTTAATTATCATAGATATAATTAATATGGATAGTCCTATCCAAAATAATAATGGATATTGTGGATGTGGTCCAATATCATACAGAGATAATTAGTTGTGAATATGATTCATAAATTATAAGTTAATGGGAATTGTATTCAAATTATACAACTAAATGTGAATGTGTTTTGCATTTAATATCGGATGGCTAAATACGATTCATAATTATTAATGGTATGATTGAAATTTTCACCAAAATAATTTGGAATTATTTTGGTGATAATTCAATATTAAAATAATTGATAATGTAGAAGATTTTGTGGAGATTGAAATCTCACCAGATAAGGAACTGAGTGAGAGAACTCAACTCCATATTACGAGTGGACGACCATGGTGGAAGCACCATGGTGGACGTCCACCACCTATAAGGAAAGGAGGCTCTCTCTTTTCCTATTCCTTCTACATGTTAATTGGTTTTAGTTGAGATAATTTATTGAAAAATGTCTTCAACTTATTTTCTCTTTTAAAATTAGTTATAATCTTAGAATTTGTTACGATAAAATCTTGGCCATTGATTTTATTAGGAGTGCATCCTAGCCATCCAATTTTGTATAGAAGAAAGGCTAACCCTGGCTCTCTCTCTACTCTTGGTGGCCATACACCTAAGATTTTGTCGAGAGCTCCATCATCGTCTGTCACCATGCTACTGGATTGTGGGAAGCGCACATCTCACTCAGATGCTCACATGTGCTCTCTACGTCAGATTGGATTGAGATAGGAGGTCTATTCGCTTAGATATTCTTAGATCACAATCACATTCGAAGATTTAACCCCACTACTTTTGTGGTCTTGTTGAAAAGACATGGGAATCGTTCCCATGTCATGTGATTTCATCGAAAAATTTTAATTTCTGTTGCCCCATACGATTAGTATGACTAGTCGATCTAGATCGTATACATATGATCTGCACACTTCCGTGATGCGTAAGGTGTAATCCCTCACCTTCTTGATTTGGATAGTCTTAGATAAACTATTAATTTGAAATCGAAATTGTTTGAATGTAGTGAGTAGTTAAAGGCGCCCAACTATTTTTTGAGAGTCCAACGAGACCCTTAATGTTGGGATTGGAATTTGATGAGACACGCTTCGTAGTCGTTAACACCATGAATTATATGATTTCTATCTGACCCCTCTTGTAGGATATGGAGTGATATGCTTTATCTATTGTTTTGTCCCACTCAACGACTTTGAGGAGTCAACATTAGACTACATCAACCACAATTATTTGTCATCATAGCCTGAAAGCGAATCAACATATCCATTGCATTCATAAAACGACGGTGAAATCTTTTCTAAGGAAAGAATGTATAGATACTTTTATGATTTACAATCCCAGTCACATTTCTATTTGTTTAATGTTGTTGGATTATTTTATTGCTCATTATGTGTTCTGCTTATATATCTTATCTTATATTAAATATTGGTTCTTGAACATCTAATTATTTTTAAGAATTGAACTTGGATTATATTGTTATTTAATATTTTTCGACATCTTCAATTCGATTAAATATATTCTTGATTATATTTCTAATTATTGGACTAAATCATTGTTATAAATCATGAAAACTAGAATCTTAGAGAAGGTTTTTGGAACCATACTTGACATTGTGCAGGATATGATGTTTGAATAGGGTAGATGTGACAGGGATGCTTGAGTAAATAGGTGGCTAAAGTTTCAAGCACTGGGTAACAATGCATGAAAATCTAATTGACCGCCATCAACTTTCCTATCCTTGAAATCAGTTGTCCAACATTGGACAAAGTAAATCCTACTTTAAAAAATCAAAAGGATCACTTTGTATAGGAGGAGCTTGATTGTATATGTCATGGTTACGTTTTATTGGCTCTATCAAATACTTTGTTTGATGTGTTTTGCAAGTCCACCTACAAAATTATGGGAAGAATTTGACAGGAAGTACAATACCAAAAGCCTCAACATTGAATGATACATCGAGTCATGCATAAGCATGTGTGTTTTGATTATTGCAAAACTTAATTTTTCTAGGTTGTGTATAAGTTAAAAATAAGGAAGATCAAGAATCAAGTTTAAAAATCAAGCCAATGGACCTAAAGAAGAATAAGCTTAAGGACTAAGCCTATAACACAAGAATAAGGATCAAAGGCCAAGATGAAAATCGAAGTATTGAGAACTCAAAAGCTTAAAGACTCATGAAGCTAGATAATCGAGTAAAGACTAGAGTGAAGGAGTCAAGTAAGCTCAAAAATAAATGGAGAACAAGTAAGGGATTTTTGCAAAAAAAGAAGTCGAGTATGTTCATAGTTTTTATTTTGTGAAAATGTATTTTGAAAGTACTGTATTTTCTTAAAATGCAAGAAAAAATAAAATCAAAACAAAGTTCAGTCAACTAACCAAATTATAATATGTTGATATTGCCTTAAGTTGATTAGTGAAGTCACTACTTTACTATTCCTGAAACCCCAAATATCATACTCAAAGGGCCTGTTTGGTTGCTGGGTTGGACAGGGTTGGGTTGGGTTGGGTTGGAGTGGGTGAATAGTAATCTGTGAGGAGGAAGTACCCCTGTGAATAGTAACCAGGGTTGGGCCAACCCTACCCAACCCTGCAACCAAACAAGCCCAAAATATATTTTTTAGTCAATCACCGCTTTTCTTTTACTCGACTAAAATGATTCTGTTCAAGTAATTTTAATTCCAGTCGACTAACTTTGTTGTTCCAATAGCCACAATATTGAATGTTGAACTGTGAACTTTGTAGAGAACCAGTTTTAGTCAACTAATCTTATTTTCAGTCGATTATATTTTTCAGTCGCCTAACCTATGTTTAGTCGACTAACTTATTCTATTATAAACTATTCAAATTTGTCACTAATCACTTCTAGTGGTTATTTTGCTTCGTATTGATTCCAAATTAATTGGACTTTAGTGGTCATGATTGGACCTGACCACATTAGGGGTACCCACTAGGGTGGAGCATTAGGTCGGGCCGGCTCGGACCCGACCTACAAAAGCCTGGATCTAGTCCGAACCCACAATACTTGTGGGCCGAGCCTGGGTCTTAATTTTCTTAAAATTTCAAAGTCGGGTCGGGCCCATCCCGAATCCAAGATAGCCCACTTAAACCTGACCCAACCCGCCATATATTCATGTGAAGATTTTTGTATGGGGTTTGCACCCCACGATTAATCTGTTACCTTGATAGATTATTGCAAGCTTTTAGAGCAGAGAGCTGACCCTTAGTTGATCTCCGAGTCGCGAGCTTGTTGTAGTCGGTCCGCTGAGGGACATCACCTCGGGTTGGGCTCCCCGCGTCCTTGCACGGCTCCTTCAACACCCTTATAACTAGCCAAAGGCCCTCTGTCCAGGGACTGAGCTGTTTCCATCTCTCTTTTTTACTAGCAGCCACACTCTAGCAGCAAAATACATATCAGATAATAAAAATGCAAGTGTTTAACCATGTTGAATCTGCAATCAGTAGGAATTAGAAACCAAAGTCAGATAGTAGAATGAAACGAGAGATCTTGCAAATTACACTATAATTTTTCTGACGATCAACAGACTTCCGAAGTCCTAAACATGCATGTTCCGAAAAAGATCTAAAGAAACTCGATGAGCATATTTTCGAGTTTCATTGGGATTATCACAAAGAAATATCCAAGTCTAATTCCAATATCACGCATGCACCACAAAATCAGCATATTAGTTTCTCGTCACAATGGGAAAAATCCTTGTCCCTATTCATCTTAACATTTGCTGATCTTTCAAAAAAAATTTCTAATACGACGCACAGGCAGTTTTGTATCAAATCTCGGCTTGTATATGGGTTCAGGTCGGTCCAAGATGTCTACATCCAAGTCATGCCTACATATCAGTGACTACATTTTTTAGTAGTAAATACCCGAGTTTAACCAATATAGGTGATTACATTATTTTAGTACTTAAGCCCTCCTTTGGTTTCCATTGAAATGAAGTTGCCTCATGAAAGATGATGTATTGTCCAGATATCCAGCTTTAACATACATACATATATATATATATAATACATATTAACAATAGAATACAACTAACATTATTTTAACCCAAATCATACATTTTCCATTGAATGACATGTCCTTATATAATCAAAATGGTGGTGGATTGAGCTCGATCGAACCCAAGCCCGACCCAACAGGTCATGGGCCGGGCTCAGGCCCTCACCTTGATGAAATATTAGGACCACGGCCCAACCCAAGGCTCGAGAAAAATTAATGGGTCCTGGTTGGGTTTTCCTGGTTTGGGTCGGGTCGGGTCGAGACCCATGCTCCACCCTAGTACCCACTCTCTCTCTCTACCTAAGTGGATGGACACATTGGTCTCAAAGGAAAACCTAGTCATCCTCCCCATCCCTCTTCATCTCCTTTGGTGGTAGATGTCCACTCCCCCCACAACACATACATCTCCATTGATGCCCCTTTCTTCCAAGGGATAAAGAAGCTTCAAGGCATGGTACGTATACATGACAAGGAGGTCATTGTGTATATGCAACTCCAAAATCATGGAGGAGAAGAAGATCCTTGAGAAGGATCTTCATATGCATACAAGAAGAAGAGAAGAAAAGCTTGGTGGTGGCAAGCTCTGATGAATCCATGATTCATTATATCAACTCGTTTAAAGTATGTAACATTCCACTACATGTGCATTCATTTTAACCATAAATTATGTGTATTTATCAATGGAAGTTAAAGAGGATTTGACTAAAACAATTCTCCTGGCTTGGAATAAGGCATTATCTGATGAAGTTTTGAATTTCCTCTTGGCCATCAAGCATATTACATTTAATTGATGATAACTTGAACACAAATGTCCATGTAAATACCAACTAAGTCATGATCACCAATTTTATGGTGGAAAGAATTTATTTGACGTATTTTATCTTTTTGATGGATTAAGCTATTAGTGATATGATTGCAATTTATTGCAACTCCGTTTGATTATGCAAAGTTATTAATCCACACATTGGAACGAGAAGAATTACATGATAATTATTTATTAATTGGGCTCATCAAAACTCATTTTTGTTTACAACTAAGCCAACTATTATTAGTGTTCATGCAAAAATCAATCTTCTGATGTATAAGCTAATATAAACCAACCACTCTTTTCAAACTAAGTATGACTCCACATTCTCTGCCATTAAAAAAGGGATTTCTACTCGACAGACCTTATGATTTTTGTCAATTACCTCCACGACCTTTGAAACAACCTAATTCCTCTCTCGACCCCGTAAACTTGCTCCGTCTTACCCCACGAACCATGCCGTTAAATTGACACATCTTGAGTTAACTTGCTTGGGTTAAAAACGAGTTAATCAAACCATCTTCTTCTCCCCTCCCCCCTCCCTCCTCCTCCTCGGCTCCGGTGCCCTCGCTCCCTACCACCTCCGCGCCCACCTCCTCGCCTGCCCCTCCCTCCGTCGTGTCCTCCTCTGGAACTGCACCCCCATCCGCGCCCTCTCCCTCCTCCGCGCCCACCTCCTTAGCACCCGCAGTGGCTCACGAAGCACCTGACGGTCCTGTGCTCTAGCACCTTCCTCTGCTCGCACCAACCCACCAGCATAGATGGGGGTACTGTTCAACGTCAGCCAGTGGATGTGGCCAGCGGTGGAAGAGGGAAAAGAGGGTGAAGGATTGGATCCGGAGGATGGCGCAAGGGAGGCGACGACGAAGAGCAACTTGGGAGGCCAGGGGAGGGACTGGTTGGTGACGACGAGGGAGAAGGGGTGGATGGAGGAGGAGATGAGGTGGTCGAGGTAAGAGGTCGAGGTTTCTTCAGTCGACCGATTAAATCTTCTCCCTTTTTTTTGCTTGAGTAGTTCGCCGTTTCTCTTTATTTTATGATCTTCAGATATTCCTGGTGACCTATCCAATCTTCTCCACTGCTTCTCAATTAGTCTGTGTTGGCATTGTTGTTTGAAGAAATCTGGATTTTGTTGGTGACCAGTCCTTTTTTCTCCCTCTATTTCTGCTTAACTAGATTGTGCATATCTCTGTTTGTCTTTGGATTTCCTGATGTGTCCCTTTTTCTGTCTTCCATTTGCTTAAATTTTGATTTTTTTCAGTGAACTGGAGAGAGATTTGGAATTTCGGAGGTGTATGAACAGTGGAGGGGGCATACGATTCTTATAAATTGCACTCAATCTTTGGTCTTTCGTCTTACAGTCCAATGTAGATGAAACCTTGTTGGGACTAGGTACTACGCAACGCAAACAGGTGACAGTGCAGAGGAGGAATGGCAAGCTGGTAAGACCGGTTTCATGTGGACCTCGTTGGGTCCTACACGCCCGAGATGAGGGAGGTTGTTCATTGACTGCGATGATGCGGTGGTGGAGGACGAGGAGGTGGTCAGGGTTGTGGCGAGGGGGTTGATCGACCAGGTGGAGGGATTGCTTGGGGGCAGGATGACATCTTCTGTAAATTTCGTAAAGAAATAGGGTAATATGCACCTATTTTAAACGGAATCTGGTTACATTTAACGAACAAATGGACGAGGGTTAACCGCATGGTTTGTAGGGTAAGAATTAGCAAGTTTACGAGATCGATGGAGGAATTAAATTGTTTCAAAAATCTGAAGGTAATTGACAAAGATTATAGGATCTGGGTAGAAATTCCTTAAAAAAATCAAACCCACAACCAACTTGGGAATTATCGAAACTCTGCTCCACATACCTGCCACGACTCTTTCCATTTAAAACAATAATCTCCCTCTTCAATGCAACAAGGTGAAGAATGTGTGTACTTTCCCGATAAAAATCAGATCACAACATTATAAAGAGAAGAAAAAGTCTTTCAAAAAAGTAAAGAGAAGAAAAAGAAGAATGAATGGGGAGGACTAAACACCTTCATCTTCAACCACCGCCATTATCAAGGCCTAGGAGGAGGAAACCTATCTGGGCCATCTCCAGGAGAAGAACTCAACCAACCACCTGCTGAGTTCGACATCGTATCTGATTCGCCTCCGTGCCCTAGTTCGCTACCGGCACCGCGCGTGATCACCACGGATATCCGGAGAGCATCCTGCGTCGTCGCACCCTCCGTTCGCGTCGCTGCTCGCTGCCAACTCCTTCCAGCCCCGCGCGTTGCTGCGCGCTCTAGGTTTGGAAGGCGCTCGTCGCGTCCTCCCACGCCACCGCGGCTCTGCCGCCGGCGCCAGCCACGCGCCTCAGCCCGCGCTCCCATGCCCTCCACCGGCTTCTCTACCCCGCGCTCTCCGCCCGACTTCCGCCTGCGCCATTGCCATTCCGAAGCCCTGAAGCGCGTTCACGGTTTTGCCTGGAGACGAAGAGGAGTTTGGATCGTCTGCGATGCTGTGGTTGAGTTATTGAGACGAAGAGAGCATTTGCTTTATCATTTTAACAGTCCGTTAATAGAATTGCAAAAAGAATTCAGTGAAAAATATCCAGATCCGGATATTGCTTATAAATATAACTAAAATTTTACAACGAGATTGATGGAGGCAGGTAATAAGTTGCATCATCAATCTATTTTAGTGGCAAATTCAATTCTTCAAAATACAATATCTACAGCTCTGGGAACGATAACGGTACTGTACATAATTTTTGGTTCCTCTTGAAGAGTTCTACTCCTTCGGTTGCCAATATTTGCCAAGAACCCAATTGCATCAAAACTAAAAAGGATGAAACATGTTGATTATCATGTTAGAAGCATATTTGTCATTTCACACTTTAGTCATATTAGAAGCATACTGACTTCCCTGTGGGATAGGTGGGCCGGGTCCTAATTTCTCCAGCTAATCCATAAGTAGTGGTCAACCTGTAATCTCAAATCTCAGCGGATTCGCTGTAGCCAGCGCACGAAGGATGTCAGACGGAGATTGGCCGGAAAAAAAGGAACTAGCCACTCATTTTCTTTATAGCCAATCAGTCTTGTCCACCGGATTCTTCCTTCACGAAGATCATTTAATAAACTCAATTTATTTTCTTTAAAATATCCATTTTTTTAATAAAAATATTTGTGAAAATTGCATTTGTTATCTTGTTTAGTTTATTAAGGTTAAGTAGAATTTAAAAGTTTTAGTTACAAATCAACCCCTTAACTTTATTCTTAATTGTGTCTATATACTTGCACGTAGATTTGAGTTCCGATGCCTTCCCAGTATCACTTAGAATTCAACTTGAGTTTGGAAGTCATTAAAAAGATAGCCGGATTTGTTCATTATAGGGGAGACTCTCGGAACCTAGATTTTTCTATACACCAAGCTAGGTAGGTCTGCTTGCTTATGGGGACGAGGAGAGTGCAAGTTGATAGAGAGACAGAGAAGTCTTTGGGTGGCATCGCCAGATCTTCAACAAGATGAAAATTCCCGTATTCTGTATACAAATGTTCCTACAACTCGGATGAGTATAGTAGTTTATATTGCAACAACTATAAACAATTTCTTATTTGTCCATGTGGTTTTGATACCCAAGTTGACTTTCCCTCTACATCATGCGAAGTCCTTCTGCGAATGCTCTTAGTCATTTACTCGCGCGTATTTTATTTTGGGTGATAGGATTTTTGATAGTGTGTTTTTTGTTATTGTGAAATTTGTTTTTGGCTTGTAATAATTTAGCTAACTCTCTTTCTTCATCTCTCTCTCCATCCATAACTTATAACTCTAATTTTTTTTCATTTTTGTGATTTTTATTTCATCACTTTACCTAAATACCATGCTTTAAATTATGGTATTCAGGTAAAAAGAGATGTAGAAATGGTATTGGAGTGGTTGTTCATAAGGATTTGAAGGATAACGTGGTTGAGGTGTAAAGATTTGAGGATCGGATTATTTTGCTAAAATTGATGTTGGAAGAAGTTATGGATATAATCTCAGTTTATGTATCGTATGTTGGTTTAGATGAAAGGATTAACAATCTTTTTAAGGGGATTTGGGTAAGATTATGCAAGGTATCCCCACAAATGAGAGATGATTTGTCTAGATGGAGATCTTAATGGACATGTAGGAAAGGATTCTTTAGGATATGTTAGTGTTCACGGAAGCCATGGCTTCGAGGATAGAAATGAAGAGGAAAAAATCATTATGGATTTTGTAATGGCTTATGACCTTTTCATACCAAACACCATCTTCAAGAAGAGGGAGGAGCATTTAAGTACTTATAAGAGTGACCTGACTAAAACAGAGATAGATTACTTTTTACGATGAGAATAAGAGATAAGATGTGTTGTAAATACTGCAAAGTAATCCCAGGAGAGAGCTTGGCATCTCAACATCGCTTGCTAGTCATGAATGTGCAAATAAAAGGGTTGGCAAAGAAGAGGATGGTTTCCAAGATCATTAGAACTAAATGGCGGAATCTTCAATTGAAGTAATCAAGCTTCAAGAAGAAGGTTTTAGAAGACTTGTCTTTGTATTGTAACGAAAGCGCAAATGAGACGTGGGAGGTAGTAGCATATGGTATCCAAAGGGTAGCTAAAGAGATGCTAGGCGAGTCTAAGGGAAGAGTTCCAGGCCAAAAGGAGGCTTGGTGGTGGGTGAAGGGGTATAAGAGAAGATTAAAATAAAAGAGCTTGCTTTAAAGCTATGTATAAGGATAGAACAGAGGAAGCTGTCACAAAGTGCAACATAATGAAGAAGGAAGCAAGAAGGTTGTACGCGAAGCTAAGTCAAAAACTTATGACATTTTACACAAAAAACTAGACTCGAAGGAGGGTCAGAAGGATATATTCATATTGACCAAAGCAAGAAAAAGAAAGATCAAAGATCTCTCTCAAGTGACATGCATTACAGATGAGGAAAGACATGTGCTTGTTACTCAGATGAATTTAGAGACTAGATGGAAGCAGTATTTCCATAAGCTTTTTGCTAGGGGAGGGAATAAAGAGATTACTTTGAGAGATCTTGATGGTAGTGAATGTTACCTGAATTGTGCAAGCTATAGACAGATACAAAGGAAGGAAGTAGAGGAGGCTTTAAAAGTTATGCAACTTGGGAAAGGGGTAGGATCTGATGACATTCCTAAAGAATTTTGGAGAGTTCTAGGTGAACTGGGTTTGACTTGGTTCATAAATGCATTCAATGTTATTTGACAAAGTAAGAAAATACATGAAGAATGGAGGAAAAACATTGTGATGCCTCTTTATAAGAATAAATGGGACATTTAAAATTGTTTGAATTACAGAGGTATCAAACTGATGGGTCAGACTATGAAAATTTGGGAACATGTGATTGAAAGAATGCTGAGGCAAATTCTGAGAGTAGCTGAAAATCAATTCATATTCATTCCAAGGTGCTCGACTATTGAAGATATCCACTTGTTGAGGAGAACAATGGGGATTTATAGAGCTAAAAAAAACCTCCATATGATTTTTATTAATTTGAAGAAGGATTATGATTCAGTTCCACGAGAGATATTGTGGATAGTTTTGGAGACGAGACAAGTACATGTCCATGCATTAACCATATGAAGGATATGTATGATGGGGCTTCATCTTGTGTAAGGATCCAATCTACGAAGATTTGCTATTTTAGTATCAGCATCGATCTGCATCATGGTTCAGCTTTGAGTCCATTCCTTTTTACTTTGATTATGGGTGAGTTGACTAGTCACATTCAGGATAAGATGCCTTGATGTATGTTATTCATCGATGGTATTATATTAATTGATAAGATACGAGATAGAGTAAATGAGAAGTTTGAGGTTTAGAGACTGATAAATCCATGATTTAGCATCATATATGTCATTTATTATCCCTCTTACTTAAATTATTGAATAAAATTCAACCTTAATTAATTAACATTAACATTTAACACCTTGTATATGATTAACCTTAATTATTGTACATATTATAATCCTATTAATGTGCCTTTATTTTTTATTTTTTCTTATAATTAAAAATCCCATAAAAATTAGTTTAATATTGTGCATATTGATTTTAACATTATTTATAAATCGAAAATACAAAAAATCATAAAAGAAATTAAAGGAGGTATTTTTAATTACTTTAAAATATTTACAAATATATATATATATATATATATATCTATGTATAAATGATGTATTTTGACTTTGGATTCTATATGAAATAACTATGTATAAATGATGTATTTTGACATTGGATTCTATATGAAACTTGTAGATCTAGAAGATATCTACAATTTTATGTTCAATACTTTTTCATTTGAAGCTTGTGCATATTTTATTTTCATTTTCTAACTATTTTTTCTATTTTTTAAATTTCTATTGGGCCATATGGCACCTCCACATCCACCCACATGGCCCGCCCCTTCTTTACCACCCGCTTTCCCTCTCCACCGTCATATGTTCTGATGGATCTAATCTGATCCATCCATGCCTGCTCGTGTCCCCACTGTCCGATGAGAACATCAGCTCTCATCAAGCCCGCCCATTCGCGCACTTCTTCAAATCCAATGGTGATCCGCATCGTCAACCTCCAGCACCTTCGACCCTCTCCACAGCAACTCGCAACTGTCAGTCTTCGCCACTTTCTCCCAACCGCACTGAGCATCCCCCTCACCAACCGACCACTCCCAGACTGAGCCCTAACCTCCCTCTTCCACGCTATACCCTCTAACCTCCACGTCATTTCCTTTAGGGAGACCAACTATGGTTGAACTTTGATGAACAACCCACCTAGCATCTGTCGTCCTTCACCTTGAAATACCTCACCTCCAACCATTTTTGGTCTTGTCTACCCTTGTGTGACGCATCCTCTGGCTCTCTCCGCATATTCGTGATAGGAAGAAGGAGGATTGTTGGAGTAACAATGGAGACTTAGCTTCCAGTGTTGACCCATGGCGAACCGCCATGCTATGCCCAAATATAGGTCGTTCGAGCATCAAGGACCAGTTCTTATCAAGCGAAGACCCAAGAATCGACACGACTCTCAACCCAAGCCAATTCCTTCACCAGCGTCTTCTTCAATCCCATGTAATTCAGGTTTGCATTTTCTTTGCATTTTCTTTGAATTTTTTCCAACTTTACAGACCCCAACACCTGAATTAAACCAATCCTTGACCTTCATCATGCATCGGTGATGCACACAGGAGGCTTCCATCGATCTCACTCCTTCTCCATCACTTGCTCCACCTTGCCCCCTTTCTTCTCCATTCATCAAAGGAGAACCCACCAGGTCATCCACCTTCTACACCTCTAGGACACCCATCTCACTCACAAATGCTATTCACACACTCGTCTTTGCTTCGGTTGTTTCTACCATAACAATTACATGTGATTTCTTCAATGGTTGAGATTTTTTAGCATCTCTGTTCTAGAGAATCCATGCAAGCGAGATTCCATCGATTCGAGGATTCATACCTCCTCGTTTATTTGCCAGTGCTCCCCCATCTTCACGAGCCTTTCAAGAAGGTTGAGTGATCTTCTGTGAGGGAAGAGGAGCAAGGTGGAGCACTAGATACCCCCATCTGAGCCCCAACTCCTCTGCCACATGTAAAGGAACTCATGTGGAGACGAAGAGCATGTACTGTCCGACCAGGAAGATCGGATGGACTAGATGGATCCCTAGCGTCTACCTTGAGCCTACTAGCCTCGGTGGAACCGAAGCCACTCCAAAGCCCCTGGGCCACCCCTGTGGCTCAGGCCTACTGCAGTCGTTCGAACCAAGGCCTGAGCCTCCGTGTGCATGCCTAGCGCATGAGGAGTGAGCAAGTTGTACCCGAGCACCGTCGAATCTTTAAAACTGCAATTCAATCCTTCCAGGTTGTGTGCCTCATGAGCATGCCTGTTTTTTTTCATATCGGCTCCGTTGGGTCTCCATTATTACATTTATGCCCCGCACATGAGAAATAATTAAAGATAAGGCCCACGGACTTTCTATATTTGTATTTAGGTCCTTTTAGGGATTGATTTGTGATGTTTTATGTTATATTTTATTTATGTTTTGATTACAGTTATGCCCATGACTTAATTATATAATATCTTGAGCATGGAAACTTCGATTGATGTGATTTCAATTTCATTGCGAAGCTTACTTCATTCTCTTTAATATGGAATATTTTTATCTTTGATTTGCTTTGTATTAATTAATTACAGATAGAAAATGTTTCATTCATCTTATTATTCTTGCCATTATTTCATGTTAGCTTTAATTAATGAATCAATTTGAAACTAATTATACTTATTACTTGATGTACCTCATTTGATTCAGGGGCATTGTTTTTGTATATATACACATGTCTGTACTAAGGTGCATTTTATTTATTTTGTTGATTATTTAACATGAATTCAAAATTTAAATGCAATCCCATTCTGTTATCACATATGTTGTATTGTTTTGTCCTCTTTGACCTAAATAATAAGATTAATCACTAAAACAAAATATCTGGGATTTAATTAGTTATGTTGAGAGCTCGTGTTCCTAAGTTTGACCCTTGACTTATCCAGGTTAAAAATTAAACACGAGTCCTCCTTGCAGAGATAAATCGACTCGATTCTGATAGATCGTTAATTAGTTGTATTGCAATGAGAGCACATTAAGATAGATATTTAATGGCTTATCAGATGGTGTCGTTGCTGGGGTCACGACTTCATCTTCATGATTGTTTAGATTTTAGAATTTAATTAAGTTGATTTTTATGTTAAATAGGTCATTCATTTCTTTGTGATTAACTTGCATTACGTGTTCTGATATGTCTTGTTATGTTTTATTTTCTTGTTGATTATCTCCTCTATACATTTCTAATTATGTATGCTTTTGTGGAAGGGTATGCGAAAATCGAGGACACTCAAGAGATGCGGAGGCGAGGAATCGGGAGCTCCACTTGCGAGGAGTCGTAAAAGCAATTTTAATGAAATTAAGGAGATTATTAACATGTGTTGTATATCTATGTATTGCAAATAATTGCATTTACAGTGGTTCTCATTTGAGGACTCGCATTTATATATATGGACTTGGACATTAACTTGTGGTGTGTTGAGCTTGTTTTACCCCTAACCCGAGTGGGGCTCAACTTTGAGTGTTCGAACTAGGTTAGGCACACGGTTCTTCGACATCATATATTCCATATATTTCATGTGTGCTTGATTGTAGTTAGGGCACACTAACTTTACATATATGTGATTCACTCCATCTCATAAGATTCATTTAGACGCATGTAAACATCGCTTCACTTAGCCAAAATAAATGAATTCTTTCCCGCTAATAGGAGCATGTTTAGGATGTGGCTTTCTCAACTTGGATGCATGTTAATGACAGATTTTAATTCGGTCTTGCACTTTCATGAAGAGAATTGGAGGCACTGTGAGTATTCCTTTCCCATGCATGCATCATGTTTTCTCGTTTATCGATTTTTCTCGATTCCCTATGTTGATTTTCAATTTAGGAATTAAATGGAATCGGGACCGGACGATAAAGGATAATTTCTTGTCTGCTCACATTAAACCTCAGCGGTAACCTAAGCCTAAAATTGGGACTAATAATGCAAGTTGACTTTAATAAAATGGAGTAAAACTTACATTGTATTACGAAAGATCAAACCCTACATTGTACACAGGTATTATTATGCATGTGAGGACACATCCTTAATATAATACCCAAAACCTAATTTATATATGTACCTAAATGGACGCTATATTGGATTATCACTAATAAAATCAAAAAGATAAATGAGCAATATGTATTGGTCTTTGTGTATGAGTTAGTGAACTAATGGGTTTTTGCTTGTTTGGTTAAACTTTTATTGTGACTTTTAAGCCACTCCCATAACCCTTAGACTCCAATTTCATCTCCATAGATTCATTCATCAATAGATTCATCGAACCTAACCCTATTCTTTGTGTCTTGGTTCCCTCATCCTCAGATCCTATATTCTTAGTACTTAGGCTACTCTTCAGCCTATGTAGGAAGAATCAAGTTCTTCTCTAATTGTTTACCTCGGGTCCCTCCTCCTTTATTTCACATCTTTACTTAGTCTATTCTCAACCTAAGTATGGGAGGACCCAAGTCCCAGTACTCTTTTATTCATACCCATTAAACCCTCTCATCTTCATATGCTTAAGTTATTTTTAACCTAAGTATAGGGGGAACTGTTGGACATACGAGCCCAGGATGAGCATTATGCAATAAATGTTATTACGAATATCATTCTCTTACTGAAATGAAGAATAATTAATTTGCATAATAAGTCCCTTAGTACAATTAGGGTTATATACCATGGCCATCTTATTGATCATACAACTATTGATTCAATTGTTGAATCATAGAGGCTGGTGCTTGGATGAATATCTAAGGAGTTAGATTGAGGAGTCATCAAGCACCGTCAAATGATTGTTAAGAGAGGATCTCCAACCTGAGAAGGAGATGTAAATCCTTTCTCTAAAGATTGATATCTAACCGACCTCTTCATGTAGGTCCTCTTCATAGGAATAGAGATTCAAAGGTGTTAGATAAGTTAGATCAAAGAGTTGACTTAACGAGACAGAGATAACCAAAGACCTATGTCGTATGTTGTCATGATATAGGCACACATCCTCTGATCGGAGACAGATGTATTGATATATGTCTAAGTATGGACATTTAGCAAACCAATAGGTTGATGACCTAATCAAGGTCTATACACCAGTGTACTGGTATGCATACAAGGATATATGAGTAATACGATCTCTCAAAGGGATCATACAAGTTCTTTTACTGACATAGAAGACATAAGCTCACTCATGAGATATTGATAATCAAATTTCGTGCACGATCGCCTCTCTTTGGAAGCTTGACTGAATTTGTAGGTTTGATATATGATTTTAGAAAGTATATGATCAACATCTAGGTACGATATATGCTTTTGGAAAGTATATGATCGATACCAACTCCTACTGATCAAATGAGAAACTTAGTGATAAAATCTTGAAGAAATAGTTTAAAAGAGATTTAAAACTTCATGTTTAATCTGGGTCTTCCAGTATGCATGATGTACTGATACTAGGAATACCTAAGGGTGATGTGATCATAAATAATTGTATAACTGTGACGCTTCCATTCCGAGGGAGTGATGAAACAGATGTGGATTTTAGTGACTCCTCTCATAGAGAAGTGATCTAATCTTAGTCCAAATGTTGGACATTGATCTGAATGTGATTCAGATACAATCAGAAGATTAGATCAACATCTTTGATTTAATCAAACATCTATGGGAGGTCCCCAAGATCTGGATTTGAGATGTGATCTCAATATCCAAGTCATTATATGTGAAACGCACAATCGCCCTATCCTTATCTCCAAGTATCCCCGGAGAAAGCGCATTATCCTTGAAAGAGTTCAAGGATAATTTCACTGTTGATATATACATATATATATATATATCCGAGCATTGAGAAAATTGATAATTAAATATGATTTAATTATCATGAATAATATGAATTTGATTCATATTATAAGGAGAGTTATCTGAGACAATTAAATGTGATATAATTATCAAATATGTGAATAATGTGAATATGATTCATATTATTTGGGCACACTATCCATATTAATTATATATATATATTAAAAATGTGATTTATAATATATAAGAGAGAGATATTTGTAAATAACATTTATAATTTAAATGTTGATGTGAATTGGATTTACATTGGATAATTAATTGAAAATGTAATTTACGTTCTATTTTTGGTTGTGAATGTGATTCACAAATTTCCAATGGCATGATTGCAATGTTCTCAAGATAATTGAGAATTATTATTGTGAGATAATGTTGTAATGAGATAATGTAATCTCATTGGAAGGAGATTACCGTCCACCAATAAAGGTGGTGGACGACCACTAACTCCTAATTGGAGTAGGTGGATGTCTCCCCTTGTTGTGGTTGGATGATTATCTCTTTCCCAATTATCTCTAAGAATAATTGATTTAATTGAAATCAATTTACATTAATTATTCAATATATATTTAAATAAATTAATTATTGTTGTGTTTTTATAATAAGATTATGGCTATTGGAAGAAGCACAAATCAATCTCATCCGTTGGATTTGTGTACACATGGATTGGGATCCATGGACTCCTAAAATACTATATAAGAAGAGGTACCCCTTGCTCTTCAAGTGACAACAAGAGAACACAATGTAATATGTGCTCTCCCTCTCTCTCTCTATATGCCAAGTCTCTCTATCTCTCTGATTGTGACCGTCCACCATGGAGCCCTAGAGAGAGTCGTCATCGCCGCCGCATCGTTGTTATGTTGCTGGATCGTTTGCTCATGGATCTCCGTCTCCTTCAGTGTGCCTCGCTCGTGAAGAAGACATCGGATCTCATGTGACGAGATCAAGAGATTTGTCGCTTGGATCATCAACATGGGTTGCGAGGAACACACGTTTCATCAACGCGCTCGCAAGCATCCTCCGTCGGATCAGACTTGAGATAGGAGGTCTCTTCGTTTAGAGACTTCATCACAACCATAATTCAAGTGGTAAACCTATTACCTATTTGTGGTTTAAATGAAACAATCCGAGAAGTGTTCTTGGATCATGTGATTTCATCGTTTGAAAGTTTTTAAATTCCGCTGCCCCGAGTAGCTAGTACGACTAGTCACTCACGATTGCATACGATACGATCATCACGCTTATGTGATGCACTTAAGGATCTTCTCAAATTCTTCAGTGGTATCAGAGTCATAGGTTGGAGGTCTTGAATACGATCTATAAACCTAAGACGACATGGGCACTTTAGGGTTTATGAATTTTTTATCGCTTTTTATTCATGCAACCCTCTTTTGTGTGATTTTTCTCGATGTTTAAAAGTGTTTAAAAACAAAATTATCTTAGATTATGTTCCTTGTTAAATCAAGAAACTGTGGGACTTGAGTTTGTGTGATTTGGAATCCGATTGCTCAAGTTGTGATATTTTTAGTGAACATGTATCCACTGTTTAAGGGATGATGAATCTTTCGTAATTGAACAATTAACTACGGTTTTAAAACACCTAGAAATGCATGAATATCACTTGGATTCTGTTGTAAATCAAATTAGTAAACTATAGAAATGTATTTTTCTTGATTTGGATTTAAATTGATTGAGATATGCTAATTTTAGTAAGTGAGGATCACTGCTGAAAATTACTTTCCTAATCAAGAACCGTGTGATTGTCATTTAATCAGTTAGTGGAATTAATTGTTAATTTTCTAAAATAATTATTGATGAATATTTGTGAAATATTTATTATGTTTATTTTGTTAAATGGCATTGTCTTAACTAAAATTGATTAGATATGATCTAGATCACAATTGGTTGCATCAATCCCAACAAACATTATTGCTTTAATAGGATTGGAGATTTGTTTAGCAAATCTCCTTATAATATTAATCAAAATGGTTGTGATAAATATTATATCGTATAACTTCAGTTAAAAGATCGATTATCATCTCAAATACAAAATGATAAATTCACATTATCCTGACCAGAGGCTGATATCGTGTCTAGTCAGGGAGCATTGGGGTAGCAGGTTGCTCCGTGAGTAGTCTATCCCACTCCCGTCGGTACTGGCCATGACAACGGGTAAGGAAAGGATAATGCTTGAAGTGATCATGATGTATTTTTCTAATTATTAAAATTTGAATAATATGTATTTTGATAGTATACCATCCTTTAATAATAATAATCAAAATTGTTTGTTGGTTGATAAATTAGATTGATAATTGATTTAATATGATTGAATTAATTATATCCAATCTAAACACTCTATTATGACTAGAGTTGTTATTTTCCTTGGAAGAACTGATCATGTGAATATGATTCATAATGATTAATTGAAATTTGAATGGGATATGGAAGATCACATAAGTGACATCCATGGTCTCCCATCAAGGCGAAGGGTTCCATCATCGGGGACTGTATGTAGGAGACGCCTGTCTGAAGTGATAGCTCTCGCATAAAGTGCAACTGGATCGGGCTCTTTGCTTCTCGAAAGAGCAAGGTCGTATGCGTAGTGACCCATGTATCGAGTCATCATATTATTGGAGCGATATTGGATTGCTTATAGCGAGTTCTAATCCTGTTGATGGTTGGTTCAATTAACGATGGGTCAACATCACTTTAGGGGTGGTGGGCGCGGGTGTTAAAGACCAAATTGTGAATGCAAGTTGAACTTACAAGGCGGAATGTGTTCCCGCTTCTTTTTATCTGAATTGGAAGTTCTCATATTATTGGGATGTAACAAAGATAAGGAGGAGATTTCAGATCTTGCTTGAGATATAATGGTAAGTATATTTCTTACATTAAAAGTGAATAAGGGAATGAATTTTCAGTGTTGACAAGGCAGGACAACTTTGATATAAAAATTCCTAAATCAAAGTAAAATGTGTATATATACACGTAAATTTCTTATTTCATACAATCACCATTAAACCCACTCAATACTATTTTCAGTAATGACCAGTAAAATATCATGGATTGGATCCATGATCAAGATATTGTACTTACAGTTGGACACATATTGTATGTGGTTGTAATGTACAAGTTTCCTCATAATAACGAGGAATGATAATTAAATAAATAATATGACAACAACCAAGGGTTTCTGTGTCTCTATAGTCTTGATCTCTCATCGAATGTACTTTGGAAGTGACATGTCGATGATGATCATAATTGTCAAATAATCCTTATAAAAACTGAAGAAGATGTTCTAGCAAACATATGTTCTCTCGATATTTAATCATGAATGATATGGTTCACTACATCATGCAGAATGGTGGCTCTATAAGAGATGTTGTGTTCAAAATTTTTGAGTACCTTCCTGAACCAAACGTTTTTAAGAGTTAAGATGGATGTATATACAATGAGTACCATCATTCTACTATCTATACTCTAGTCATTCATGAAGCTTCATAATATTCATATTGTATGAATTGAATGAAGCATGTATAAATGTTGATGTACTCTTATATTGAAATCTTTTTGAGTTCAACATAAGAGATCCTTCGTCTTAAGCAATGGTTGTTTATAAATAAATGAAGCACAGTGGAAGCATGAGTTGGACCCAAGTAAGAAGGAAAGTCAAAGAGTTGACTATACTTTTGTGACTTCCCTACATATGAAATCCAAAGAGTTGGATGAATGCCAATACTACAACAAGCCGATGTGTTGATAGTATGACTATCTAGGCTATCTAACATCCTTAGAGAAGGACTCGAATAGTGCAATGTAATAATCAACATTTAATTATTGAAATAGACTTTCTTATTAGATAAGATCGAAGTCTAATAATTGTATCTCATTTTTTCATAGCACTTGCAATTGGTTGCATATGTTTTAGACGACTGGAAAATTTGTTCTTAAGGTTTAATAGCTATCCACATGGATATTGATGCAATTGTTGTAACAATCTTAGATAGGCTTCATATTTTAAGTGAAAGAGCCCTTAGTCTTAGAGAATGTCTCTATGACCTAGATATTAGAATACACTCATTGTTTACTTCTAAATGTTGGAGATAAACATGAATTCTGGAATAGACCTATCATGAAGAGTTATGATGAATATAATTCAGACAATAATCTGACATCGGGAGGATCCTACTAAATTAGAAAATTAATAAATGCTTTATTAATATTTCTAATACTGAAAATTAATCCTTTAAAGATGAATAAGGGGATGAAAATCATTTGATAATGATCTAGCATCAAACATTGGACATATGTTTGTTGATGAGATCAATAGATTAGTAAGAGATGAAACTTTAGAATGTCTGGAATTTCAAATCTTACATACTTGTGAATATTGTATTCAAAGTAAAAATGTCTAATGCACCCTTCTCTAAGAATGGTGTTAGATGACAAGATATTCAACATCTCATACATATTGATGTATGTGGATCATTTGTATCATAATAAACATTGATGATATGCGATATCATTCGATGATTATTTGTAATATGAGATTTCTTCCCTTCACCTTCAAAGATTTCATAATTTTGGTTTAAAATCAAAGTTTGAAGGAAGATGAATGAACTTGATCTAACCTAGGTAGCAAGTACCTATTAGATGAATTCGAAGAATACCTTATGGAGAAAGGAATATCATTCCTATCTCATTCCTCCTAATACACCTAAACTCAACAGAGTTATAGGGAGATATAATTGGATCATGTGTGACATGATTTGATCAATGATGAATCTTAGCATAATTACCTCTTAGTTTCCAGGTATATATGTAAGACCTCGATACTCTGATACATATCAAAATACCGTAATACAACTTAAGTACCGAATGCCCATTCAAATCCAGTCTCGATACAAATTGAGACCCGAATTTCGGTCCGATTAGCTAATACTTACATTCTCTTATTTTTAAGTTTCAGAACCTGACTCCGTTACCCAAATTGAGCATATGAATAGCCTATTGCGTAGCACTCATCGGGACCTTTCTAACGGTACCAAGAACGTCCAAATATGACATTGTAAGAGGGAGATATGATCATTTTACTATTGTAGATCAATAACCGGACCCGGATCCGAACCAGATCCGATTAACCAGCTCGGGCATAAAAGGAGATTGGGCATTGGTTTGGTCAACCTAGCCCCTTTTTCCCAAGCCAAGGCTGTCGGAGCTCCGCCCCCGAGCTCGCCATAATTCGCCAAGGCCACCGGAGGTTGCCGGAGACGTCGGATCGCGGAGCCGAATGTGCCAACGCGAAGATCTCTCGGCGAGGGACTCGTTTCTCATCTCCGTAAAGTATGGATCATCCCCTTTTTCTATCATTTATGCAGTTTTAGTTTCCTATCGGCTGGATTCCGGTGTTGTCATCGGGCCATGTTGGATGTTTTCGAAACTATGCATGCTGGTCATCGGGAATGGGGTAGACGCCGCACACATCTCTTGAATTCATGCTCACCCTAAATTGTGGATGCATGCTGTCCATTTTCGTTGTAGTACTTAAGGGGTTCTTTGTTGATTATGTACATGAAGACAATTGGGTGTGAAGTGGAGGATTCTTATCAGTGATGAAGGCTTACAAGGATAGATGTTGGTCTGTGCCTATGAACTCGGTACTAGCAATGGTCAGTAGATACATTTAAAAGTTGAAAGCCCCTACGAAGATTTGGTACTTTACATGGTCATTGTGGAATAGGACTGGTTACCAAGGTGTACCATTATATATGGTTCCCAGTGGTGGATACGATGTCTCTGGGCTTGAAGTTGTTGGGCACTTGTTTTTTTGTGTTATATTGCTACTGCCAAACAAATGTTATAGTCATTCTAAATGTTTTGATGGCCTCTTGCAGGCCTTGATGGATTGGTTCATATTTTTATTTACATATTCTTTTTTTCAGTTAAAATAAACATTGGCCATCTGCGATGATTTTCTTGCACATGCTACCATATGAAACATTTATTGACTAATTGGAAACTTCTTCTAAGTTGGCCATAGTTGAGAGCTTGTTACTTGTTAAAAAGCCAATCAAAGAAAGCTACCCTTGAGGGAACCTGAGAAGGCTAAATTAATTTGGAGACCTACAGTATGATTCCATCGTTCGCTAGTAAATTATGAAGTTTCATGACAGAGACATTGAACTGGAAACTAAGTTTGAGATGAACGTGTCCAAATTGTGACTATTGTAAAACCACCAAAACCAAGCATCTACTCATGGGGGTTTATAGCTCAAGTTAGCAGTGCTTTGGTCATGTTGAACTTTTCAGTATGATACACATCAGAAACAACAGGGTATTTGATGTCTTCTAAAAAATTATATTCCATTTTTCGAGAGATTTATTTACGTTTCTTTTAACTAAGGGAGATTAGGTGAATTATTAATCTTCATATTAGGTTTGATTAGTGAATGAATTTCGGAATAATTGTCACTCATTTGTTAATGCCAGGGATGTTCTTAGTTATAATTTATTACTATTCAAAGACCATGTGTAACGAACCTGATCGTCTGAGAAATATGCGGAAGCGAGAACTCAACGGATATCGTGGGATCGTTACTCATAGCATTGATCATAGCATTAAGAGCAGTAAAGAACCTACTAAAAAAACTTTTCCATAATCATAATAAGGTCACAATTCCAAGAGTTCCATAATTAAAAGAAAGGATAAATAAACTAAATAAAATCGTATCCACGATTTCCTTATTCCAGTGGGCATAAAAGACGTCCTTCCAAAGAAAACCCGCAGTAGTTCTATACCAATCCTACTCTTTGAAGATTGTGTCGTCTCTCTTAAACCGTTAATGATCTAATCCTCATGTTCTCCTAAAAAAGATTAACAATACATGTCATGAGCATAACGCTCAGTATGTGCCGAGTTAGGGTCAAGCCGGCTAGCATAGAAAACAAGTCACAAAAGCCATTATCATATGAATCATAAATCAACATATTTAATGCATGTAACTAAATTCCCTTCATAACCATGAATCACATAGCATATTTGCAAATATACCTGTAAGTTTTATCATATTTGCATGTATGCCCATAATATTCACATAAATTGCACCTATGCACTTAACAATAACATAATTGCACCTGTACCCTTAAAATTACATAAATGGCATATATGCACATACCATTAACATAAATTACGTATATGCCCATAACATCAAAATAAATTGCATGCGTGCACTTAACTTTAACAGAACTTACACATATGTCCATAACAATATCATAATTGCATATACGCACGCAATATAAACATATATTGCACATATGCCCATGACATTTTTCATGTCTAGAGTGGTCTTGAGTATTAGTTCTTAGGCAGCTTTGATGGCTTACCGCCAGCACAAGCAGTTCATAACAATACATAACATCACAATGTAGCTACAACTATAGAGGACTTATCTTTTGCCTCACGCCCCCGAAAGGCGTTGGCCCTTTAAGCCCTTACGACCCCTTAGTTCGAGTCGGTGCCAAAAATCATAATTTACATGTGTCTGTGACCTCATGATTCTCTATTTTAATTCTAAGTGATTATTTCAAAAAAAGACACGTCATACATACAACATACAATGCGTAAATAATATTGATATGATACTTGATCGGCAAGTGACATAATATTATCTTCGTAATATTTCACGGCTTAGGTACATAAATATTTATGAACTTCATATTTGTTGCAAGATACACGTGAAATACATTAACTTGAACCTAACATTATTGAGTTGGTGATTTTTATAATTATAATAATAAGTTACAGCTATTACATTAAAGACTCAAGGATTAACTCTTGTTTCCTTGGGGTAACGAGATTAATAATTACAAGTTGATAAAATCTAAGAAAAGATAAAAATACAAGTCATGCCTACGTTATTCTTTGGATCCGTCAACAAGAAACTAAAATCAAACGGCCAAATTCTAACAACTTTATAATCACATGCTCGAGATATCAGCGAGGGAATTACCTAATAGACTAAAACGATTTTCTTTATGATCATTATACATCAATGAAATCTGTTTTGAAAATACACGTGTATATTTGGATAGAAAGAAATCTATTTTTTGGATATATATATAGTGGAATTAACTTGTCGGTTGCCATCCACAAAATCATTGTAACCCCTCGAGATTCATTAGTTTTGGTGCTAATGCAATTTCCTTGATATTTCCAGACTCACAAAAATGCTAATCCATGACAACAAAACATATCTTCAAATAAACCAGGCCTTATCTTGTGTGGCATTAATTATGCCAAAAGTAAATATGTGCATCCGAATCTTTAAGCGGAAAACATAACCCTGATTGAAGCATGATCATCAACTATATTATCGCTTTCCTAAGGGGTTCGACACATACCTCATCGACGCAAGAAATCTGTCGACCAAGATTCCACCAATCCGGATCATTGTCGACCATGTCGTTGTTCCTCCAAATTCGTTGGATCAAAACTCCGCTGTTGACGGAGAGGGTTGTTGATGTTGAATAAGGAAACAACATGACAAAAGAATATCGTCGCCGACTTCTCTCTCTACTTTCTCTCAAAGAGGGCAATGTGTGGGGATGTCAATGGAGTCTCGTGGTATTTATAGACACAATCAATGAGATAATTGATAGTAATAAATTGGGCTTAATTAAGAGATAAAGAAACAGCCATCTTGAATTGTTGGCTATTTTATCTCTTTTTATCTTATCCTATATTATCTTTAAAGGTGATGTGATTTAGATTTTTTTATTCTATTATCTTAAAAAAACACCCGTTACAATCTACCCTCCTTAAAGAAATTTAGTCCTAGAAACTTATACTGTAAACGTCACTTACCAAAGAGATGCGGATAATGTTCTTCCAACGCAAGATGACCATGCATGGAATTTGATTCTCAATATCTCATGAGTGAACTCACGTCTTTTAGTTCAATAAATGAACATATGTGATCCCTTTGAGAGATCGTATTACTCATATGTCCTTGTATGCATACCAGCGCACCGATGCATAGACCTTAATTAGGCCATTAACTTATTGGTCTGCCAAATGTACGCACTCAGACATATAGTAAGACATCTGTCTCCGGTCAGAGGATGTGTGCCTACATCATGACAACATAAGACATAGGTCTTTGGTTATCTTGATCTCGTTAAGTCAATTCTTTGACCTAACTTATCTAACACCTCTGAATCTCTATTCCTATGCAGAGGACATGTATCAAGAGGTCGGTTAGATATCAACCTTTAGAGAAAGGATTGCTATCTTCTCAGACTAGAGATCCTCTCTTAACAATCATTTGATGGTGCTGGATGAGTCCTCAATCTAACTCCTAAGATATTTATCCATGCACCAGCCTATATGATTCAACAATTGAATTAACAGTTGTGTGATCATTAAGATGGTCATGGTACATAACCCTAATTGTACTATAAGACCTATTATGCAAATTAATTATTCTTCATTTCAGATCAGGGAATGATATTCGTAATAACATTTATTGCATAATGGCTCGTTGTGGGCTCGCATGTCTAACAATCTCCCACTAGCCCAAAGAGCCATTAGTGGGCTAATCTTTAAACCCACACTCATGTGACAATCATAAGCTATTTAGAAAAATAGTTAGGTAAGTTTATCAGTCACTCTGTTCCCGAGAGACTACATTAAGTCCTTTTACGACACATGCATATCTCCTAGAAACAGTGTTCACATCCAATGTGAATGTTGCATCTTATGCAACAAATACTCAAAATTGTCAGTTATAGTATCCTGGACACTACAACTCAATAATTATTATAACCAGTATATGTTTTCATTATCCTTATCATGATACCTTTATTCCTAGAAATCTCTATTTTCTAAGGTATCTGCAGTTAAGACCTTTTAGATCTCCATCTATAAAGTCTTAATTTCTTGAAGATAAGACTTAGATATCACTATCTCTAAAGTCTTGTCATCTTTGAAGATATTGTTATTACTGCAATCAAGTATTTTATTTCCATAGTAGGATTAGTAACAGTTTACTACTCCCACTGCATGGCAGACATCTGGCTTTTGTACATATCTAGCATACACTCGATTTCTCGTAACCGATGCACAAGGGCAAGCAGTTTTAGCATTCACTTCCTCAACTCTTTGTGGTACCGTCTCTTTAGATAGGTCAGTACCATATCTTAAGATAAAGAAGTATTTCTTGGAATTTTTCAGAAAATGGAACATGTCCAAGGTGTACCACTAATGTGACGGTCCCAATATCCTCTTCTCTTTGCTTCTGAATAGCTTCAGATAAGATTTAAGAGGTATCCTTGAGATCATATCTCTAGATATGGAATAGCCGGACTATAAAACACTTATTATCATCCTTATATCATTTCAAATGATTAGGATATCATCTACATTTAGCATAACAAACACAATGGCACTCCCACTAAGCTTCACATGGTTCATCAAGATTCTATTTGAAATCATAACATTTATAATTTCATCGAATCTAATGTTCCGGCTACAAGAAGCTTATTCGAGTCCATAGATGGAGTTATTCAGCTTGCACACCTTACTTTGCTCAACTATGAAGCCTGGGGCTACTTCATATGAATATCCTCGTCGAGGAATTTACAGAGGAATGCAATCTCGACTTCCATCTTGAAGATGTCATAATCAAGTAGTATAGCTATAGTTAGAAATAATCTAACGAGTTTAAGCATGGTCAATAGAAAGCAAGTCTCATCGCAAGCGACGTCTTCTTTCTGTGTGTATCTTGAGGATACGAGTCGTGCTTTGAAGGCCTCTACCTTCCATCATGTTCCCTCTTTCTCTTGAAGATCCATTTACACCTTAACAGATCTTACTCATATAGGTGGATCCTCGAGGATCCATACACAACATTTGTATATGAAGTCTACTTTAGACTTTATTGTTGACATCCATCTTTGCATGTCATGATCTTCAGAAGATTCATTACATGAAGTAAGATCATTGTCAGACTTAACTGACATATAGAATCCATCCTCAAACTCATTTGAAGAGGTATGAGTGTTTCGTCTTTAATTATCCTTTTAGTTTCCGACTTCACGAGCCTCATTATCTTTTCAAGATTAAATGAATTCCTTTACTTCATTTTCTTCTTTATTCTCAAGAAATTCATCATCCTATAAGAATCATATTCTTAGAGATGAAATCTTTTAAGAATCTCAAGGTCATAAAGTAGGTATCCAATACCATCCTTTACTTTCCTAATGAAGTTTATGCTAGATTCCAGCTTACTTGCATCCATGACATGGTCATGGACCAAGCAACCCTAAATCCTCAAGTGTCCAACACTAGGCTAGGTTCTAAACCATAGATTATGAGGATGATCATGTTTAGATTTACATGGAATCTTTTAAAAGATATATATTGCAGTCTCTACTACATATACTGTGACGCCTCCAACGATCCAGATACTCAGCAATACACATCCACACATACGATTCCATATTCGAAATACCATGCTGTGAAAAACTTGCAGGAGAAAAGTAAAGAAGGAAGAACTGTACCATTCCATTTTCATTCATAGCATCATATCCACAAACATTTTATACAATGTCGTAGAAGTATAGAAACATGGATACATCACCATGCACTTTTAGACACATGCATACATAACCATCATGTCTCTCAAAATGTAAGTACATGTACAAAAATACAGAAGGACAGGAACTCACTGTACCAAAGAAGAGTTGCAATAAAGTCAACCACTTACCACCTATCACTGCGACTGCTTCTCCTGTGAACCTGTCGAATTCACACAAATAGGTTTATGAGCAAAATACCCAATATAGATATAAAATAACAACTAGAAAGGTAAACATAGTGTACAAGAAGCAGTGGCAAAAATCCATAAAGTATAAACCAACTTCCATGTTCCCTACATCCACTAAGAAACAGAAAACCCACAAAGAAAATCATTCCATGCTAAACAGCTTCTACCAATCCGGCTTATAATCCCAACCTGAATATGAACATATATTGAACACCAATTTTATACTATAAAGAGAGTAGGATTACAATGAACATATAACTCAATCATCCTGGATAGTCAGTGGTCTTAGTCCAGGTGGGACCTCATACTATGACTCTAAGGCACGAAGAACGCCTTGGGGTTGGGGTGCCTCCGTAGGCATGTGATGGGGTACAATGCATCCTAACTAAATTTCCAACATGTCCAATAGCTTCACTTAACCAACTGAAGTTCCGATTCCCAATTCAAATTTCAACCCACGAATCATTGCAAATCACCCAAGTCCACACTCCATCAACAGAGTTCAAGACGGAAGGGCACAATCCGATTCAATACATTTGATCCTTGATAATCATTACTAATCGCATAATTTTACGGCTATTTATTTAATAATCTCGGTGTCTTTTCTCACATAGGTGAATCTGGGTACTTACACGTGGGGCCAACACCTATAAGTATCTAGAAGTCACGTAGATAAGAAAAAATGAGCTTGGACAGTAGTTTAATGTTGCTTAGTGTCACCATTCACATCCCTTGTTGGTAACACACATTCCCAAGAGGAGTCACATAGAGCCCGTAGGCCTCATCGTCAGGTGGAGTTCGCACAGAATAAAGCATGCGACACAAAGCATAAGGGCCCAAAGCCGCTCGACGCCATGGCAGAAAAGTCATAAGACACCAAGAGGAGCACTAAGCAGCGCACACAGCACACAATGAGCTTTACTTAATCTCTCGACCAGGTTATTACGGTTGTCCAAGTCTCTATCCGAGTTTCCAAGGAGGCATGCATCTCCTCGGAGGTTTATTTCTCTTTATTAATAAGCTTAATACTCGAAAAGGTTCGTATGAGATCACTTAGGCACTAAGTCAACTTGAGTCGAATACCAGTATTCTCATGGTTATTCACTATTTTCATTGCATTATATACATAATCGAGCCACCACGTCAAGATAACACGCAGAGATAATTCAAGATACTAAGGTAAACAATCATCGCTACCCACCAACCCCATTCTATAAACACCCTAGACAACGATCGTGAATATGCAATATAAAGGTTGATGCTCCATGTTTAATTTGTTCTAAGTTTTCAAATAAGATTGCATGTCAAACCAAAGTTGATGAGTATGGAGTCATTCTCAACGACTGCAGGGACTTTTCAAGCTTTGTATTCCAATTCCATCATCAAAGAAGGAGTATATAAAAAAGAGTTTTGAGCCCATACTATACCAATTTTATTTGCCATATACAGATCCGACCCTTGATGATGAAACAACTAAATGTCTCCACGGATACTCATTGACATCGTCTCGATGATACAAACCCGACAAAAGTAAAATTTATGAAGATCCCAGACTACATGGGTAAGGTATAATCAATACACAAGCCTGATATGACAAGCAGTTTGAATGTACATTCGATTGTTTGGAATTCAGATCTGGAGCTAAGAAGTATGGCTTAATATATGGAATTCTTAAGCTCTCACAGTACTCCCGATGTAACACGGACCCTACTTGATTCACTGGAATTCAGATCTTGAGCTTACAAGTATAATCATATATCTAGAATTGCCTAGCACTTGGATTTGTTTAATAGAGATTGTTGAATTCAGAATAAATAATCCTAAAGAAAGCGTATATCTATGCTGAAATTAAGTCTAGAGTTACCATATTCATGAATCATGCTATCAAATGGATTCAAAACAAAGCAGTGTAAAACAATACTATATGATCCAATGCTAAATATGACCCCATACTATTTTTTTTGAACCAACGAGATCATGCAACCACTATGACTTGAGGGAAGAAAGCTTGGACTTGACAAAGGATTTTGTATGAAACAAAAGGAACCCAACTTAAATAACATTTGCACAAGTGTGTCGTTCTTTTCCAGAATTAAACCAAGGTTTGTCTGCTTATATGATCGAACAATGTTTAATATTAAAAAAAGATATGTGTTGCCCTTTTTTAAAACTATATTAACAAGACATGGTGTAACGGATGGTTTTTTTTAAAGATAATAGAATAAAAAAATCTAAATCACTAACACCTTTAAAGATAATATAGGATAAGATAAAAATAGATAAAATAGCCAACAATTCAAGATGGTTGTTTCTTTATGTCTTAATTAAGATCAATTTATTATTATCAATTATCTCATTGATTGTGCCTATAAATACCATGAGACTCCATTAACTTCCCCACACATTGTCCTCTTTGAGAGAAAGTAGAGAGAGAGAAGCCGGTGACGACATTCTTTTGTCGTGTCGTTTCTTAATTCAACATCGACAACCCTCTCCATCAACATTGGAGTTTTGATCCGACGAATTTAGAGGAACAACGATGTGGCCGACAACGGTCAGTATTGGTAGAATCTTGGTCGGCGGATTTCTTGTGTCGACGAGGTTTGTGTCGAACCCTTTAGGAAAGCGATAAGATAGTTGATGATCACGCTTCAATCAAGGTTATGTTTTCCGTTTAAAGATTCGGATGCACATATTTACTTTTGGCATAATTAATGCCACACAAGATAAGGTCTGGTTTATTTGAAGATATGTTTTGTTGTTGTGGATTAGTATTTTTGTGAGTCTGGAAATATCAAGGAAATTGCATTAGCGCCAAATGAACTAATGAATCTTGAGGGGTTTCAATGATTTTGTGGATGGCAACCGACAAGTTAATTCCACTATATCTATCAAAAAATAGATTTCTTTCTATCCAAATCTACACGTGTATTTTCAAAACAGATTTCATTGATGTATAATGATCATAAAGAAAATCATTTTAGTCTATTAGGTGATTCCCTCGTTGATATCTCGAGCATGTGATTATAAAGTTGTTAGAATTTGGCCATTTGATTTTAGTTTCTTTTTTATGGATCCAAAAAATAACATAGGCATGACTTGTATTTTTATCTTTTCTTAGATTTGGTCAACTTGTAATTATTAATCTCGTTACCTTAAGGAAACAAGAGTTAATCCTAGAGTCTTTAATGTAATAGCTGTAACTTATTATTATAATTATAAAAATCACCAAGTCAATAATGTTAGGTTAAAGTTAATGTATTTCACGTGTATCATGCAACAAATATGAAGTTCACAAATATTTACGTACCTAAGCCGTGAAATATTATGAAGATAATATTACGTCACTTGCCGATCAAGTATCATATCAATATTATTTACGCATTGTATGTTGTATGTATGATGTGTCTTTTTTTGAAATAATCACTTAGAATTAAAATAAAAAATCATGAGGTCACGGACACATGTAAATTATGATTTTTGGCACAGACTCGAAATAAGGGGTCGTAAGGGCCTAAAGTGCCAACGCCTTCTGAGGGTGTGAGGCAAAAGATAATTCCTCTACAATTGTAGCTACACTGTCATATCATGTATTGTTATGAACCGCTTCTGCCGGTGGTAAGCCATCAAAGCCATCAAAGCCGCCTAAGAACTAACAATCAAGACCACTCTAGACATGAAAAATGTCATGGGCATATGTGCAATATATGTTAATATTACATGCATATATGCAATTATGATATTGTTATGGACATATGTGTAAGTTATGTTAAAGTTAAGTGCACGTATGCAATTTATGTTGATGTTATGGGCATATACACAATTTATGTTAATGGTATGTGAGTATATGCCATTTATGTAATTTTAAGGTTACAGGTGCAATTATGTTATTGTTAATGCATAGGTGCAATTTATGTGAATATTATGGGCATACATGCAAATATGGTAAAACTTATAGATATATTTGCAAATATGTTGTGTGATTCATGGTTATGAAGAGAATTTAGTTATATGCATTAAATATGTTGATTTATGATTCATATATGATAATGGCTTTTGTGACTTGTTTCCTACGCTAGCCGGCTTGACCCTAACTCGGCACATACTGAGCATTATGCCCATAACATGTATTGTTAATCTTTTTTAAGATAACATGAAGATTAGATCATTAACGGTTTAAGGGAGACGACCCAGTCTTCAAAGAGTCGGATTGGTATGGAACTACTGCGGGTTGCTTTGGAAGGACGTCTTTTATACCCAATGGAATAAGGAAATCATGGATACGATCTCATCTAGTTTATTTATCCTTTCTTTTAATTAAGGAACTCTTGGAATTGTGACCTTATTATGATTATGGAAAAGTTTTTTTTAGTAGTTTCGTTACTGCTCTTAATGCTATGATCAATGCTACGAGTAACGATCTCGAGATATCCGTTGAGTTCTCATTTCCACATATTTCTCAGACGATTTGATTCGTTACAAATGGTATCAGAGCAGGAATTCCTCTGGGCATAAGATATCCGACCAATTCAAACTTAGATCCATTAGTTTTAGAAATAGACATTTGACCGTAAATTTCACATGTCAACATTTCAGATGGCCCCTAGTCGTGAGAATGAGGCAAACGGAGATTGTGACTCTTCGTCTACCCATATATGGCTATGGACATGCAATGTCAAATGTTAGGATTGATGATCATGATGGCTCAGCAGCAAAAGCACCAAGAGCATGATTCTTGTGGATTGACCCTGAAGACTTTCATTTGGCATGATCCACCTATTTTTAGAGGAGAAGTTGAGCCGGATAAAGCTGAGCATTGGTTGACGGAAATGGAACTTGCCTTTGAGGCAACCGATTGTCCTTATTAGAAGAAGGTGATATTTGGCACTTATCGTATACGCGACAATGCGAAAGAATGGTGGACTTCTTGTAAAAGCATACACTTTGCTGATAAAACCACCATCGAATGGAAGGACTTTAAGGAATGTTTCACCGAACGTTACATTCTTTGGCATGTTCGAGATGCAAAAAGACTAGAATTTATTAAGCTTCGACAAGGGAGTTTATCCATTGAACAATATGCTTCCAAATTCCAAGAGCTGTAAAAGTACGGAAAAGGAATATGTGAAAATGAAAGACAACGTGCTAGGAAATTTGTCGAAGGCTTGAATTCAGGTTTGGGCATGAAGGTGCTCACTCGAGGCCCTCAGACTTTTTCGGATGCAGTTTCAGCGGCTGTGGAGATCGACTCAGGATATAAAGAATCCAACAACAAGGGGGTGGAAAACATCCTCATTCTGCCGACAATAAGAAGGGTAAGTATGATAAAGATAAAGGAAAGAAGCCAAGAATCGAGAATGCAACGGAAGATAAGCCAGTATATCCTCTATGTCCTCACTGCGATAGAAGGCACACGGGAGAGTGCTATAAGCTTACAGGATCTTGCCTGGCTTGCGGATAGAAGGGGCACTTTATTAGAGACTATCCCAAGAAGAAGGAACAAAACTCTAGAGATAAAAAAAACACGTCAAAGGACATGTGTTCGCTCTACCTTCAGGATAGGAGGAAGATAGACATGCCACAGTGGAATGTACTCTTTCTATTACGGATCATTTGAGCTATGTTTTATTTGATTCTGGTGCATCACATTCTTTTATCTCTCATCGATTCGCCAACAAGTTGAATTTTGAGGTTATTGAACTTCCATATACACTTAGTGTGACTTCACCAATGGGTGAACACTCTACTTTGGGAACCTACATGGCTGATGTACCTGTCCTTGTTGAAGGACACAATCTACCATTCAACTTGATATTACTATAGATGAATAAATTTGATGTTATTTTGGGTATGGACTGGCTTTGGGAGCACTATGCAGCCATATATTGCAGACAAAAGAAATTGATTTTTAATAAACCACATATGACAGAATTGGTCATTAACGGAGACAAAAAGAGAAGTCAAATGATTATCTCATCTCTAAGAGCACACCGATTGATAGCTGCCGGTTGCACGGCTTATTTGGCTAGCATAATAAGTACAAAACCCTCTATGTGCAACTTGAAGATTTGGACGTCGTACGAGATTTTCCGGATGTTTTCTAAATGACCTCCCAGGTCTTCCGCCTAGAAGAGAGATTGACTTCACTACTGATGTATTACCAGGTACTACACCCATCTCTAATGCACCATACATAATGGCTCTTGCTGAGTTGAATGAGTTGAAAAAGTAATTGCAAGAACAATTAGATAAAGGGTTCTTGAGACCAAGTGTTTCTCCTTGGGGTGCTCCTGTATTATTCGTGAAAAAGAAGGACGAGTCCCTTAAGCTCTACATTGATTACAGGGCATTGAATAAAGTCACCATAAAAAATAAGTACCCGCTACCTCGCATCGATGATTTATTCGATCAATTGCAGCAAGCAGCAGTCTTCTCCAAGATTGATCTTCGGTCTAGTTATCATCAACTAAGGATCAGGGATGAAGACATATCAAAGACAACATTCAGGACAAGATACGGGCACTATGAATTCTTAGTGATGCATTTTGGCCACACAAATGCGCCTGCTGCATTTATGGAGTTGATGAATAGGGCATTCCGAGAATACCTGGACAAGTTTGTGGTTATCTTTGTTGATAATATTTTGGTTTATTCACCAGATATCGAACAACACCGAGTGCATCTCCGATTAGTTCTTGAGACATTGCAGCAACACCAGCTTTATGCTAAATTATCCAAATGCGAATTTTGACTTCATGAAGTTGCATTACTTAGTCATGTTGTATCCAAGAAGGGTATTTCTGTGGACCCTGAAAGGTGGAAGCTGTTTTAAATTGGAGTCAGCCAAAGAATGTCTCTGAAATCCGCAGTTTCTAGGACTAGCAGGGTATAACAGGAGATTCATCCAGAATTTTTCTAGAATCTCCCTACCTCTGACTCGATTGTTGAGAAAGGATATAAAGTTTGAATGGTCTCAGAAGTGTGAGCAAAGATTTAAAGAGTTAAAGCAAAGATTGACGACTGCTCCTGTTCTCACGCTACCCTCGGGTAGTGGTGAATTTGTGGTCTACACTGATGCATCTGGCTTTGATTTGGGATGTGTCTTCATGCATCATGGAAACGTTGTGGCTTACGGATCCCGACAGTTGAAGGAAGCTGAAAGAAATTATCTGACACATGATTTAGAGCTTGCAGCGGTAGTTTCTGCACTAAAGATCCGGTATCATTATTTATATGGAGAAAAATTTGAGGTATTTACTGACCATAAAAGCCTCAAGTATATCTTCTCTCAGAAGGAACTGAATTTGAGGCAAAGGCGATGGTTGGAGTTTCTATCAAATTATGATCTTTCCATTGACTACCATCCAGGAAAGGTAAATGCAGTTGATGATGCTCTAAATAGGAAATATGAAGGGAAGCTCGCAAGTATGATATTGCAACGGCAACTAATGAAAGATTTAGAGGAATAGAACTCTTTTATTGAAAGAAAGACTAGAGTTCTTATGGCAGGATTAAAGATCCACTCATCATTGGTAGATGAAGTTATTTTGGCTCAGAAGGATGATAATGACCTTCAAAAATTGATAATCGCTTCTCAAAAAGAAGGACCTGATTTCTCAATCGGGGTAGATGGAGCATTGAGGTTCCGTAATAGACTGTGGGTTCCTGATAATAGTGAATTACAACAAGAAATTCTTGAAGAGGCTCACAGGTCCATGTATACCATTCATCCCAGCACTATAAAAATGTACAAAGACTTATAACAGAATTTTTGGTGTCCTAAGATGAAGAAGGACATTGCAAAATTTGTGTCGGTATGTCTTATTTGTCAACAAGTGAAGATTGAGCACCAAAAGCCTACAGGTCCTCTGCAATCACTAGAGATCCCCGAATGGAAATGGGAGCATATCACTATGGATTTTGTTTGCGGGTTGCCAAAGATAAAGAAGGGTCGCTTTGACACTATTTGGGTGATTGTTCATCGCTTAACGAAGTCAGCACATTTCTTATCCATCAGATTGGATCAATCTACAGAGAGCCTTGTTGAATTGTATGTGAATGAGATAGTGAAATTGCATGGTATTTCCGGTATCAATCGTGTCAGACAGAGACACAATATATACATCTCAGTTATGGAAAAGCGTACAGGATGCGTTGGGTACGAGTTTGAAGTTCAGCACATCATTTCATCATCAGACTGATGGACAATCTGAAAGAACAATCCAGACATTAGAAGACATGTTGAGAGCTTGTGCCCTAGATTTTGCTGGAAATTGGGATAGACATTTGCCTTTGGTTGAATTTGTTTATAATAATATCTATCATGCAAGCATTAAGATGGCTCCTTTTGAAGCATTATACGGTCGACCTTGTAGATCCCCATTGTGTTGGAGCGATATTGGGGGAAAATACATTATTAGGACCTGAATTAGTCCAAGCTTGTACGAAGGGTGTGGAGGTAATTTGGAAGAGACTTTTAGCCGCTCAGAGTAGACAAAAGTCTTATGTTGATTGTCGAAGGCGGGAATTGAATTTTGAGGTAGGTGACCATGTGTTCTTAAAGATTTTCCCTACCATGGGAGTAGTGCGTTTCGGTAAAAAGGGAAAACTGAGTCCTAGATATGTGGGACCTTTCGAGATAATAAAGAAAGTAGGAGAAGTAGCATATCAGATTGCTCTTCCACCTCATTATTCCAAGTTACATGATATTTTTCATGTATCAATGTTGAGGAAGTATAATCCTGATCCATCACACGTGATCGAGCATGAAGTTCCAGACATTCAGCCGAGTCTGACATATGAAGAAAGACTAGTTCGTATCGTAGACCGTAAGGAGCATCAGTTGCATCGTCGCATAGTTCTGATGGTCAAAGTACTTCGGCAGCACCATCAAAGGGAAGAAGCGATCTGGGAGTTGGAGGACGAAATGCGACTGAATTTGTACGTTTGATATATGCTTTTGGAAAGTATATGATCAACACCTAGGTATGATATATGCTTTTGGAAAGTATATGATCGATACCAACTCCTAATGATCAAATGAGAAACTTAATGATAAAACCCTAAAGAAGACAGTCTAAAAGAGATCTAAAACTTTGGGTTTAATCGAGGTCTTCCGGTATGTAGGATGTATAGGTATTAGGAATACTTGAGGGTGATGTGATCATAAACGAGTGTATAACCATAACACTTCCATTTCGAGGGAGTGATGAAACAGGTTTGGATTTTAGTGACTCCTCTCATAGATAAGTGATTTGATCTTAGTCTGAATGTTGGACATGGATCTGAATGTGATTCAGATACAATTAGAAGATTAAATCTATGGCTTTGATTTAATCAAACATCTATGGGAGGTCCATGAGATCTGAATTTGAGATGTGATCTCAATATCTAAGTCGCTATACATGGAACGTACAATCGCCCTATCCTTAGCTCCAAGTATCCGCGGAGAAAGCGCATTATCCTTGAAAGAGATCAAGGATAATTTCACTGTTGATATACGTATCAGAGCATTGAGAAAATTGATAATTAAATGTGATTTAATTATCATGAATAACATGAATTTGATTCATATTGTAAGAGTTATTTGAGATAATTAAATGTGATTTAATTATCAAAGATGTGAATAATGTGAATGTGATTCATATTATTTAGGCACATGACAAAAGAGATCCAATATGATTAAAAGTGATCTAATTATCATGGATATGAATAATGTGGATATCACTATCCATATTAATCATATATATTATAAATGTAATTTATAATATATAAGAGAGAGATATTTGTAAATAACATTTACAATTTAAATGTTGGTGTGAATTATATTCACATTGGACAATTAATTGAAAATATAATTTCTATTTTATTTTGGGTTGTGAATGTGATTCACAATTTTCCAATGGCATGATTGCAATGTTCTCAAGATAATTGAGAATTATTATTGTGAGATAATGTTGCGAGATAATGTTGGAATGAGATAATGTAATCTCATTGGAAGGAGATTACCATCCACCAACAAAGGTGGTGGACGGCCACCAACTCCTAATTGGAGTAGGTGGTCGTCCCCCCATATTATGGTTGGATGATTATCTCCTTCTCAATTATCTCTAAGGATAATTGATTTAATTGAAATTAATTTATATTGATTATCTAATATATATTTAATTAAATTAAATTAATTTTTGTTGTGTTTTTACAACAAGATCATGACCATTGGAAGAAATACAAATCAATCCCATCTATTGGATTTGTGTACACATGGATTGGGATCCATGGATTCCCAAAATACTATATAAGAAGAGGCACCCCTTGCTCTTCAAGTGACAATAAGAGAACACAACATGATATGCTCTCCCTCTCTCTCTACACGCCAAGTCTCTCTATCTCTCATTGTGGCCATCCACCATGGAACCCTAGAGAGAGTCACCATCGTCATCTCATCGTCGTTATGCTACCGGATCCTTTGCTCGTGGATGTCTGTCTCCTTCGGTGTGCCTCGCTCATGAAGAAGACATTGGATCTCATGTGACGAGATCAGGAGATTCCTCGCTTGGATCATGAACTTGGATTGCGAGGCGCACACATTTCATCAACGCACTTGCAAAGGTCTCCTCGTCGGATCGGACTTGAGATAGGAGGTCTCTTCGTTTAGAGACTTGATCGCAACCACGCTTCAAGAGGTAAACCTAATACTTGTTTGTAGTTTGGATGAAATGATCCAAGAAGTGTTCTTGGATCATGTGGTTTCATCATTTGAAAATATTTAAATTCTGATGTGCTAGGTAACTAGTTCGACTAGTTGCTCCTGATCGCATGCGATGTGATCCTCACGCTTCTGTGATGCGCTTAAGGATCTTCTCATATCCTTCTGGAACACCAAGTCAGTTCTCGTATATCTCTTTGTATTTAGCATGAGTTATGGCTTCATATCATTTAGTGCTATGGGGACATAATGTAAGCTAAGTATAGGGGGTGTGCCCTATATATCTCATATATACCTTAGCCATAGTTCATATTTTCAAAATTTTTATAACTTTTTAGGTTAAGGGTAAAGTATCTTTTGAACTAATTTTGTAAAAATATTGGTAAAATGATTTGAAAATTTTTATACCTATGTGACATTATTTTGAAAATTATTTTACATTGGTTTATAAAAATGGAGGTTTAAGTTGTTTAGAAAATCATTTGTAAAATCTTTTGAATATATATATTTCTGTTGCATGGTTTAAGTATTTTTCAAAAATATTTTCAAAATGAGGGTGTAAACGAGACTAATAATTATTTTGTAAATACATCTAACTTTAATCAAAAGTAAAAAAATAAAAATGAAAAAATAAAAATCACAAAAATACTAGCTAATAAGTTGGATTATCCCTGACACTTACACATTCACATAAGGCTTGAAGAGTTCATAACACTTGGTTTTTGGGGTCCTTAGATTCAGAGTTAGTCATTCTTAGTCATCAGGATTATGACTTAATAATTCACACTTTCCTAATTTGAAATATATACATGTTATATTTACATGTTTAGTCTCTACCTTAAAGAATATGATCAACACGTCAAATGCAAGACTGCATATATGATGTGAGGAGTTGAGGTTTCACTTGAGGAACTAGGATGGGTGATTTGAGTTTGGATCTGATTTAATGATGCTCGAGGATGAGATAAAATTATTAGAGGCTTCATGAACCCTGAGTATCGGTCCCTTAGCCAGTATGAGAACACGTTCTTATACTAATCTTGTGATATCAACCTAATAACCAGGGTGTGATGAAACATTAAAAATATTAATTAGTGTGCGTCAATCTTGGTAAAAGCAATGGAGCTAGTTGAAAACAAAAGAAAAATAAAGAGAAAGAAAAGCTCTTACACTAGAAAGTTAAATTCAAAGAGCTTCCACAAAAGGAGAGTGTTCTCAACCTTTCAAGTGTCCACTTGGACCAACCTTCTAGCTTTTATAAGTCAGGATAGCACCCAAAAAGGGCTCTGTGTCATATAGTGATACAAGTTTGTGTGTCGAAGGTATAATAGATACTCAAAAGAGACACACCCCGGTGCATTCTCAGAAAAATAAGTGCAGATGACTCAACACTCTCTTTACGGCCACACTGATCAACACCAAAAATATAAATGTGTTTATTTAATAAGGCACTTTATAGGATCCTTGTTCAATGATAGGAAGAGAAAAAAAGACACAACCCTATATCCTCCATAAATCGGCATATTCATTTACCCTTTTAAAGACTGACAACTAAAGAGACGGTAGATTGAATACAATAAATTATTTATTTCCAAATGTTGAGGATTGGGTCCTTAGGAGAGTCTCTTGGACTGGAACCTTAGGCAACATTTTGACTCTGTGCTTATAAAAGTAGTCAACACTTAATGTCATATCCTTACTCTATATGTATATGCAGAGAGTCTGATAATTAGGGAAGTTAGATTCCTTTTATCTGGAGCTTGGTTCATCTTAGAATTTAGGATCACTAAAACTGAGGGTTCTTAACGAATAAAGTCTTGTACATTCACATGCACGGTCATGGATTAATCCAACTTATTCATTCTTTGTTTGCTCGAGGACGAGCAAGGTTTAAGTATAGGGGGATGATAAATCCACGATATATCATCATATTTGTCATTTATTATCCCTCTTACTTAAATTATTCAATTAGATCCAACCTTAATTAATTAACATTTAACACCTTGTATATAATTAACCCTGATTATTGTACATAAAAATAATCCTATTAATGTGCCTTTATTTTCTATTTTCTTATAATTAAAAATCCCATAAAAATTAGTTTAATATAGTACATATTGGTTTTGACATTATTTATATATCAAAAATACAAAAATCATAAAAGAAATAAAAGAGGTATTTTAAATTACTTAAAAATACTTACATATATAAATGATGTATTTTTGGCTCAAGGTTATACATGAAACTTGTAGATCATGAGGAGATCTACAAATTTCATGTTCAACACTTTTCATTTGAAGCTTTCACATATTTTAGTTTCATTTTTTAACTATTTTTCTATTTTCTTCCATTCTTATTTGGTCATGTGGCACCTCCATATCCATCCACGTGGCCCACTCCCTTTTTACCACCTGCCTTCCCTCTCCACTATCAGATCATTCTAATGGATCTAATATGATCCACCCATGCCCGCTTGCATCCCCACAGTCTGATGAGATCATCAGATCTCATCAGGTCCGCCCCTTCGCACCCTTCTCTCGACTGTTGGATATTCAAATCCAACGGTGATCCTGTATCGTCAACCTCCAGCACCTTCAACCCTCTCCACATCAACTTACAACCACCGATCTTCACCACTTTCTCTCAACCGCTCCGAGAACCTCCCCTTGCCAATTAACCACTCCTAGACCGATCCCTAACTTCTCTCTTCAATGCTATGCCCTCTAACCTCCACATCCTATCCTTTAGGGCAACCAACGACGGTTGAACTTTGACAAACAACCCACTTGGGAATCATCATTCTTCACCTTGAAATACCTCATCTTCAGCCATTTTTGGTCTTGTCTAACCTTGCATGAATCATCCCCTAGCCCTCTCCTCATCTTCGTGACAGGAAGAAGGAGGATTGTTGGAGATATGATGGAGACTTAACTTCTGATGTTGATCCATGGCAAACTGCCATGCCACGGCCAAATCCCAACCGTCGAGCTTCAAGAACTAGTTGTCCTTGTAAAGAGAAGACTTGATAGTCGACACGACCCTCAGGCCAAGCCATTTACTTCGATAGCGTCTTCTTCAATCTCAGGTAATTTAGTTTGCATTTTATTTGATTTTCTCCCAAATGTACAGTCCATCACCTCAATTAAACCTATCCTTGATTTTCATCGTGCATTGGTGATGCATGCGGGAGGCTTCCATCTCACTCCTCCATCAGTCACTCCACCTATCCCCCTTTCTTCTCTGTTCATTGAGGAGAATCCACCAGGTCCTCTACCTTCTATGCCTCCAGGATCCTCATCTCACTTACAAATGCTACGCAGACACAACTTTGCTTTGGTTATTGCTTCCCTAACATTGCAAGTGATTAATTCTTCAATGGTCGGGATTTTGCAGCATCTCCATTCTAGAGGATCCATGCTGGCGAGCTTCCATCAATCTGAGACTTCATACATCCTATATATTTTGTAAGTGCTCCCTCATCTTCACGAGCCTTCTAGGAGGTTAAGCGATCTTCTGCAAGGTAAGAGGAGCAAGGTGGAGCACCAGATACCCTCATCGAAGTCCCAACTTCATAAAAAGGTGGAGCACCAGATACTCTCATCGGAGCCCCAACTTCTCTGTGTTATGGGGAGGAACTCAGGTGGAGTTGAAAAGTAGGTACCGTCTGATCAGGAGGATCGATGGCCCAGACGCATCCCTAGCCTCTACCTCGAGCCTACTAGCCTTGGTGGAACCGAAGCTACTCCAAAGCCCCTGGGGTATCCACGTGGCCCGGGCCAACTATAGTCGCTCGAACCAAGGCCTGAGCCTCTGCGTGCATGCCTAGTGCATGAGGAGTGGGAAATTTACAGTCGAGCATTGTAGAATCTTCAAAATTGAAATTTATTCCTTCCAGGGTGCGTGCCTCATGAGCGCATCTGTGTTTTTTACATACTGCTCTGTCGGGTCTCTATTATTACATTTATGCCCCCATGCATGAGAAATAATTAAAGAGAAGACCCAACAACTTTATATATTTGCATTTAGGTTCTTTTGGGGACTGATTTGTGATGTTTATGTTATTTAATTTATGTTTTGATTACATTTATGTCCTCATCTTAATTTCATTGTAAAGCATACTTCATTCTCTTTGATATGGCATATTTTTATCTCTGATTTGCTTTGTATAACTGTATTAATTAATTAAAGATAGAAAATATTTCATCCATCTTATTGTACTTGCAAATATTTCATGTTAGCTTCAATTAATGAATCAATTGGACCTTGGAACTAACTATACTTATTGCTTTATGTACCTCATTTAGTTCAGAAGCATTGTTTTATGTATATATACACATGTTTGTACTTAGGTGTATTTTATTCATTTTGTTGATTATTTAACATGCATTCAAAATTTAAATAAAAAATGCATTATTATTCTATTGTTATATATGTTGTATTGTTTTGTCCTCTTTGACCTAAGTAATAAGATTGATCACATAACCTTAAAATCTAGGATTTAATGAGTTATGTTGAGATCTCATGTCCCTGAGTTCAACCCTAGACTTACAGAGGCTAAAATTAAATGTGAGTCCTCCTCACAGAGATAAATTGACTCATCTCTGATAGATCGCTAAGTGGTCATGTTACAATGAGACCACATTAATCTATTTATTTGATGGATTATCAGAGACTTGCCTTAAAGACTAAAGGATTTCATATAAGTAGTGATAAGATTAGATATATGGAGTGCACATTTGATGAAAACAACAGTGACCACTTAGATTAAGTAAAAAAATATTACCAAAAATCTCTTTGAACCGATAACCAAAAGCAATTTAAGCTACTCAGAAAATAACTTGTCATCAGAATACATACCATGGGTCTCCAGTCGGATGAGAATGTTTGTTCTTTATAATTAACCACAAACATCTTTTTTACAATGAGGGCCACTAATTCTTTGACAACATTAATGAGCAATGAAAATTAAAACTGAAAAGATAACCACATATGCAACAATTTGTGTAAAATTGGTGAATTTGCTCTTATCTTGAGTTAGTTTTCGTGCATGCACGATCGAAAATCATTGGGTCTTTCGCTTCAAGAACCACTTGAGTATGGCATGTTCTACACCTCAATCTTCAAACTTCTGCTTTTCCCAACTTTGTTCCCAACTCGACCTAAAAGAGTGACTTAGGTAGAGACTTTACTAACATTGGCAACAAAGTCCCGTCTGACCCAATAGCATTTACGATGAAACAACAATGATTAATGACGGAGCAACTTAGGCTCCTCATTGAGAACTTGACCAACCACAACGAACACAATTAGCAATTGGTATAACCTAGAAGTTGAGAACATGCTTCCTTAGATCAGTATACCAAGAGCCATCAAAAACTTCAAAATCTAACAAAACAATATCCCTCTTCCCTAAATTCCGCGGCCATGATGTTGAGGACCCAATCCAACATATACAAGACTTTCTGGCCACTTATGACATCGTGAACATCAACGAAGTTGACCAAGAATGCATATATCTAAGGCTTTCTCCTTCTCCCTTAGAGATAAAGTAAGACACTAGTTGAGGACTCTTTACATCTCAAATCACCACATGGAAGTAACTGAGAGAGGCATTTATTAGGAAATTCTTCTGAAGAATCCCAATCGAAAAAACCATTACCTTAAGACAAGCCATACCATCCTTCTCTAAAAAATATCACAAATTGATTCATGAAGCATGGAAGAGATTTAAGTATCTTCAAAGGAGATGCATCCTAAATGAAATACTTAAATGGAAATTGACCCAGATTTGTTATGAAAGAATGAGTAAATCGTCTCACAGGGTCATTGGTAGATAATGTGGCGGGAGTTATTCGGGGAAAGATGGAGATTTTCTCTGGAATATAAGAACATGGCAAAAAAATCTATTAACAACGCCTCATTGACGAATATTCCTCTAAATACAAAAAGTTAGTTGATGACATTGAGACTACCAAATCTACTCCAAGTACCTGAAGCTTTGAGAGTGTAGATATTTTGGCTAGAAAATGGTTTTCCTCAATCAAGCTATTTCTAATATTGGCTCTAAGTAAAACTCAACAAAATCTTTGTCAAGTTATGTCTAGTTCAAACTTGTTGACTTTTGATCAACTACATATTGAGGATGAGCCGTCTCAAGAAACATTCAATTGAATCCAAATCCCAAATCTAGATGGATTGATCACACTAACTTTTTATGAAAGAATCAAGACTATTAAAGAACACAACCCAAAACCTTCACTCAGACTACAATATCACACGAACCCCCACCACCACAAGTTATGAATATAGCAGGATCCTAAAAGTCCTGCAACAAATGCAAGAGGATCAGGAAAAATAAAATGGCAAGAGAGACTAATATTATATTGAGAGTACCAAATAATTTGTAGAGAGAAAGTCTTACATCCTGACTTGATCCTCAAAATCTCTACCCAACCCAAATAGCAATTACGGAAGAACATATGGATACACCTGTACCCCCTCCCCCACCCCCAAAAGCAAGACAGAAGACACGGTGCAACCCCACCTGATCTTCACAATATACGACAAGGGTATAATGTGACTCAAAGATTCCTGAACTCTGCTCAAGATTTCCAACAAGGATATTTGAGAAACCACCAAAGATCCACTTCAGAACAACCAAATAAGCAAGTAGTATTCAAAATACCGACCAACTCAAACAAACCCAACACTCATCATTCTGCCAATATCGTGACCATGCATAATGGAAATATCACATTGCTCCAATCAACCAACCAACTAAGACACATGCTGAGAATTGAAAAGAAGAAGACCGTATTGAGACTAATTTACCCCTTCTCTCCTCTTCCACACACATTATCTCCATTCCATGTCTATAAGCCTTGTAAAAAAATAACCACCAAGCCAACCACGTCTTGATCCGAAAATGGATAAACTTTTTCCTAATATTGTGATTGAAACCCCCACCCCTTAAGATTATAACATATTTTCACCTTCTCTCGCTTTCTGGAAGAGAGGTGCACAATTAAGAGGAGATCTAAGGAAAAGAAGAGTCTAGAAAGACTAGAGAGGCACATGTTACATAGGGCAACCACCAACAAAAATGAAAGATTCCAGTGCTCCTTTGGTGAATACATGATTGCTAATAATTAGAGTGTACTTTGTTAGATAATGGAGCTTCAATCAACCTATTACATTGTGTGGTTTTGAAGCATTAAATATAAGAAAATTAAAGCCAATTTCGATGATCTTCTAAAAATTGATTGATCTATGAAACACTCAAGAAGCATATTAGAGGATGTCACCATTATGGTCCAACGCCATCAATTTACAATTAATTTTGTTGTATTGGATATGGATCCGACCAAGACTCTAACCCAAACTCCTATCATTCTTGGATGTTCGTTCTTGACCACTGCTAAGACTCACTTTGATTATCGGAAGGGAAAGATTGGATTTATGATTGATGGGAAAACGATTCATGTGGATTTAGTGATTCCTATCTCATCTGATTCCAAAGCTGAGGATTGTTGCTTGGTAGAGGATTTTGATATATTTGATATAGAGGAAAACTATATAATGTTGTTGTTAAGGAAAGGCCCATTAGAGGTTAGTCTAACCATCGCATGAGGCAAGCACAATTGAATGGAATTTCTACCTTAGATACAGCCCCATGTTTTAAAGAAAGAAGCTAAGAAAATTTACAATGATAGGGTTACCTTGTCGTTTGAAATTATCGTCCCTCCACCCATGAACATAGGTAAAACTTGTCAACTAATCATCGCACGAAATCCGTCTTGCTCGGACCCACCTCTACAGAGCACACTTCTCCATCCCCCAACCATCAAAGCACATTACTCCAGACCAACCAATTATCCCTCGTATTCTTTTCAATCTGTCCCACCCAGCCTTCATCGACCATCCCCTGGAATTTAGTCTTTCCCACTCTATCCAATCTGAGACTCATAGCTCACCTTACTCCTGATCACCCAATCTCAGTCCTACTCACTCAACTTTAAACCAAACCATTCAATTAGATACGTTATTCACAGTTTCGTCATCATCACTCATTCATACACATGTCATGTTCTCATCATATTCATCGCAATAACATGTTAACTAATGAATCTCCATTCCATCATCTTTATTCTTTTATTTTGACCTTTAAACCCTACCTAAATCATGAATATATCATTATTTTATGGAAAATGACACATACTACTTATTGTAAAAATGTTGTACAAAACACAACACTTAAGGCCAAAATAAAAGAATAAAGAAAAGAAAAGAAAAGTATATAAAATACCAAAGGTATTTTATGATCCTAAACCCTGAGACTAAGTCAAGAATTGACTTGGTAGATAAGGAATAAAGTAGGGGAAGATAAGGGCCAAAAATAAGAAATAAAACTCTCATTTTTATTCATCAATAAGTCCATTTTGGGATCTATTTTATTCTCCATTGTTTATACATCAAATCAGTAAACTTTGTACATGAAAGTTGTAGATAAAAATACATAGAAAAATACAAAATTTATTTCACACAAAAATAATATACATCATATATTCTACACTCAAAATAAGATTCCAAAATCCCAACTTCACAGACCCATATCTTCTCCATATGAACAAAAAATGCACCAAAATCACCTTTAATTGTATTTAACTTTTTATTAGCTATTTAATGAAGTGGTTTTATTTTATTTGGAGTTAAGATGCAAAGTTTGATTTTGGACCCCTGTTGTACAATATACCTGAATAAAATATTCGTTTTATTTATTCTTTATATTTTTAATATTTTTACAATTTTTAAATATTCTTTATAATATATGTGTATAAGTAGAATAAAAGAAAACCATAAAAAATATACTAAAATAAATAAGTATATAAAAAATAGATGAATTACCTATACATATACCTATATAATAAATACTGATATTTAATTAAGTATATAAATGATTTCAGAAAAATATAATAACAAGATATTTATGTGTATTTAAATAAGGTATAAATATATAAATTATGTGCATAAAATAATAAATTCTAAAATATAAAATAAAATAAAATATACACCATATAGGTAAATATACATATAATTTACATGTAAATACTAACTTACAATAAAAAGCTTCAGAAAAATAAATAGAAATATGGATAAAATACTACATTAAATTACAAACACTTTTCATGTTTTAATAAAAAATCAATTAATTCATTAGTTATTTATTATAGATTCTACCAATAATTTCCCCTGGGAATTTTTTGGTTGGTCCAAGTGGATCAACCAGAACACTCCCCCAGTTGACCAGAGTCAACACCCCCTCTCTCTTCCTCGAGTTGCCATTCTATCAGAACCCAAATTTTCTTCATTTTTTCTGCTTGAGCTCATGATGCTCCGGCTAAGCGTGATGCGCATTTCATGGAGATCGAACACCCTTGAATCACGCCCTAACCAATGATCGGATCAAGTGTCCTTGAATCAGCTGCAACCCTCGATCAAAGTTCACATCTTGAGCATCCTATAAGTAAACACCTTCAGTAACCTTCCTCGATTTGATCCCTTTTCGAGCCCCTAATCCCCTTACTTTGTGTGTGTGTGTGTGTGTGTTCCCAGTGACAAAGAGAACATCCCCAAGGTTCGAGGCGGAGCAAGGAGGAGAGGAGCAGGTCCAAGGTGTCCCTCCGACAAGGCCTCTGCTCCCTGGTTTTTGGGTATGAGGTGTGCTTATTTTCTCTATCTTTAAGTAGGTTTAATCTTAGTTTTTCCATTCCTACATTTTACTTAGTAATTAGATCTGTAGTTTAGATTGAATTTCAATATCCTCAATCGTTGGAGCTCTCTGCTCCGGATATGTCCCATCGTACTAACAGTCGTTCTGACCCACCATTTCATGCCCATCTCATTCCCCACCGCCTTCTACATCAGTTCCACCGCCAATCCATTCTGGTCCTTCTTGGATCAGCGAATCAGAGCTCCTCCTCCGCTCCTCGCCGGATCTCTTCTGTGCCATCCCATTTCAACGTGTAGCATCTTCAAGTCACCAGGATCCTTCTTCTGCAGGTACGAGCCACAACGGACCCAAAGAGGGTCGATTTCAGTGCAGGAGAAGCTCCCCAGGTGCCCAATTCCTCATCGAGGTCCAGGCCTCTCCGTAGCAAAGCTCAGACCTCCTTGATGACATCAGTCGACGGGGAACCCTTCCACGAAGCCTTGAAGCCGATCATCGATGAAGAAGGTGGCTAGGACGAGGAGCTACGCACGATCGAAGGGAGGATAGGGAAGTGTTCTCCCCTATTCTTCCTCATGCCTCCAAAGTCGTGGGATTTCCAGTACGGTCCAGATGTAATCTGGGTTGTTGACATCAAGTGAATCGGTGCCTCCATTCAGTCGCCTGATCTGTTCAAGTATGCCCGCATGGTGCGCTCCTGATAGTTGGAATGTGCATAATGAAGGGGTAAATTGCACAGACACCCCTAACTTCTTTTCGTTTATATTTAATCATGTAAATAATGTTTGCAGTACAAATAAACGTGCGAAATTTGCACGGACCTCTCTACTTAACAATATTTGCTTAGGGGTTCGTGCCAGCTCACCTCACACGGGCGACCATGTGAGGAGGGAAATTTGTAAAGGTACACCTCGATTATTGTAATTATCATTTAATATTTAAAATTTCAATGCGAGTTGTAAACTTTTGGGTATTTTGCATTCTAATCCACGACTTCTATTTTAATTGTAAATATACCCCTACTAGTTCAACTCATTTTTTTGTTTGAATTGTATTTTTTATAAATATCATCCGTACTTCAAAAATTATGAAAAATATGATAATGTGTCTGCTGCAGTTATATTCCATGCATAATTTTTATTTTACATTTCATACATTTTCCTATTTATTGAAAATAAAAAATAGCACGGATATTTTCTATTTTCTTTTAAAAATCCAAAAAAATATAAAATCATATTAAAAATTCCAAAAAAATAATATTTACTTATTACTGTATGTGTACCTCCAAAACCAAAAATCTATAAAAATAGAAAAAAAATACAAAAATAAAAAAATCTTCAAAATATTTATTTCTGTCTCTAAATTTTCTTTATATATATATATATATATATATATTATCTATTAAAATAGCTTTGGAAAATTTTAACACTATCTAGTATTTTTAAATTCCAAAACAATTCGGCCTCATTAAAAGACCCTAATTTTGTATATTTAGGACTTAAAATATTTAAAGATTAGCAAAAATTCCTAAAAAATCATAAAAACATTAGAAAAATATAAAAAGTATAAAAATAAATTTTGGTTATTTTTATTTGTATGTATAATTATATTACCCTATAATATATGTATATATACATATAGTTATAGTTATGCATATGTATATTTATATATCTAAATTATATATTGAAAATTAAAGGAAATTAAAAATAAAAAATATAAAGAAAATAAAATGCTTATAAAATTAATATATATTAAATATTTGAACGAAATTATTTTGTTTGATTGAAAACCCCATTAATTAATTAATTAATTAAATGAGTCAATATTGTACAAAATAAACTTATCGATTGCTAAATACAATATATAATTTGCACACGTTGTAATATGTGTACTTAGCGAATCAGTTAGAACCGAGAGAAGATCTCCGTGAAAAGTGTCTCGACTTTAATTTATATCCCGGGCAGGTCCGGGATCGAACACTGGGAGGTAAATGAACAATGTCGGGTTAATTCCAAAATTAAGATCTAGATTTTCAATGCGGATTTTTATATATTTTTTTTGCAAAATAAATGTAAAAATGCATGTGTGGATGAATTAAGACAATAAGAAAACACACTACTAGATCAAATTAATTTTAATACGAAATTAATTAGATTTAGCCTAATTGTATTTTTCCTACAATCTTAATCCAGAGATGAGTACAAAACATATTTTTTTGAAATTTTTGGAATTAAAATGCAACAACTAAAAATGCACACTTTTATGGATCTTTTAGCAATTTTTCACACAAACAAAATGCAAAATATTATGAAAATTTTTACTGGAATTAAAAAATGATGCAAGAATGCTATTTTTTTAGATTTTTCTGACAAAATATGAATTTTTTATGGATTTTTTAGTGAAAACAGAGTGATAGTAAGTAATTAATTCCTAATAAATCCACAATAGCAATTTATCCAAAGTGCGAATTATCTCATAAAGGTATTTATACGTGCAATCCAGGAGAGTTGAAGTTTCGCAAAAATATTATGTATGGATTTAATTAAAAATCATTTACTAGAATCACTCTACAATTTATTTAAGACACAGGACAAATCTAATTGATGTGAAATTTGGATAGTAATTAAAGCACACTTCAAGGCATCATTCCTAATTTTTGTGAAATTATTTGAGCAACTGTGAGTGAGATATGAATTTAAAAGTCCAGATTGAGTAAAATATGCAGAATTTCAGTTAAACAATTTTAATAAATTAACTAAAGATAAGAAAAATATAAATAAATATCCAGATGATAGATAATTAGTTGCTCAACATCAAGGCATTTTTCATTAAATAAAATGATGCAAAATTGTGGTCCCAATTGATAAACAAAGATAGGGGTGTCTGTGCAAAATTAGGAATTAAAACTTACAAAAAAACATGTACATAGACTATTTTGCGATAATAAAAACATTGAAATGAAATTTGCAATTTGTACATAAAATAATAAGAAAAATGAAAAGACCTTCTTCTTCAAGGTGGGCGGCTTGGGCGGGAGGTCGACGTCACATGCGGCCGCAGAGGTCGGCGTCCAGCCACGCTGCAAACGACGGAGTGGGAGGCCGCAGCGGCACGCGGAAGGTAGTGCAGGTGGCAGGGAGGCCGCTGTCGGTGGGCAGCGATGACCGGCGACTAGGCTGAAGGCAAGGCAGAGGAGGGCCACGAGGGCGGTAATGGCCAGCGGCTGAGCTGGCGGTACGATGGAGTCGGGGTGGAGCTGCGAAGGGCGGCGGTGGCGCTGGCGGGCGTCGACGAAGAGGGGGGTTGAGCGGCGGTGGCCAGCGACGGCTGGGGGGCAGCCACCTGCTGTGTGTTTTTATTTTTTTTATTTTTTTATTTTTTAATTTTTACTACTGTGTTATGTTTTTTGTTTTGATTTTAATTTTTTTGTTATGGGTAAAGTGTTGTAAATAAGAGGTATAAAAAAATTGCATAAAACAGATTTTTCAAAAAAACTAAAAAAAATCAAAAAAATATACTTTTGAAAAAATAAAAAATATTTTCAAAAATTCTCTTCTCAAAAACAAAAAAAAAACTTTTTTCAAAAAAATATACTTTTTGAAAAATCAAAAATATTTTCAAAAATTCTCTTTTCAAAAAAAAACTTTCCGATTTTTTTCTTTTTATTCTTCCTATTTCTTTTCAAAAAAATCTTTTCTTTAAAATGTCTTTTCTTATTTATTTTTTTCAAAAAAACCTTTGAAAAAAAAGCAAAAACCTTTTTCAAAAAAAAATATTCTTTTCCTTTCTTTTTCAAAAATAAAAAAAATCACAAAAAAACTAACTAACAACATCTGACGTTCGCTGAATACGATATTTAATCTGGGCTCGTTGTAGTACGTGTACTTAGTGAATCAGTCAGAACCGAGAGAAGATCTCCGTGAAGAGTGTCTCAGCTTTAATTTATATCCCGAGCAAGTGTAGGGTTGAACACAGGGAGGCAAATGAACAATGTCGGGTTAATTCCAAAATTAATATCTAGATTTCCAATGGGGACTTTTTTTATATTTTTTTGTAAAATAAATGTAAAAATGCATGTGTGGACGAATTAAGACAATAAGAAAACACACTACTATGCCAAATTAATTCTAATACGAAATTAATCAGATTTAGCTTAATTATATTTTTCCTACAATTCTAATCCAGAGATGAGTACAAGACACATTTTTTTGAATTTTTGGAATTAAAATGCAACAACTCAAAATGCACATTTTTTATGGATTTTTTTAGCAATTTTTCACACAAATAGAATACAAAAATTATGAAAATCTTATTGGAATTAGAACATGATACAAGAATGCTAAAGTTTTTTTTGGATTTTTCTGACAAAATATGATTTTTTTATGGATTTTTTAGTGAAAACAGAGTGACAGTGAGTAATTAATTACTAATAAATCCATAATAGCAATTTATCCAAAGTGTGAGTTATCTCATAAAGGTATTTATACATGCAATCCAGGAGAGTTGAAATTTCACAAAAATATTATGTATGGATTTAATTAAAAATCATTTACTAGAATCACTCTACAATTTATTTAAGACACAAGACAACTCTAATTGATGTGAAATTTAGATAGTAATTAAAGCACACTTCAAGGCATCATTCTTAATTTTTGTGAAATTTTTCGAGCAACTTGAGTGAGATATGAATTTAAGATTCCAGATTGGGTAAAATATACAGAATTTCAGTTAAATAATTTTATTTAATTACCCAAATATGAGAAAAATATAAATAAATATCCAAATGATAGATAATTAGTTGCTCAACATCAAGACATTTTTCATTAAATAAAATGATGCACAATTAAGGTCCAACTTGATAAACAAAAACATGGGTGTCTGTACAAAATTAGGAATTAAAACTTACAAACAAACATGTACAGAGACTATTTTGCAATAATAAAAACATTGAAATGAAATTTGCAATTTATACATAAAATAATAAGAAAAATGAAAATACCTTCTTCAAGGTAGGCGACTTAAGCGGGAGGTCGCCGCCACGCGCAGCCACAGAGGTCGGCGTCCGGCCGCGCTGCGAACGGTGGAGTGGGAGGTCGCAACGGTGTGTAGAAGGCGGTGCAAGTGTAGAAGGCGGTGCAGGTGGTAGGGGGCTGCTGTCAGCGGGTAGCGATGACCGGCGGCTGGGTTGAAGGCAGGGCGGAGGAGGGCCGCGGGGGCGGTGATGGCCAACGGCTGAGCTGGCGGTGGGACAGGGTCGTAGCGGAGCTGCGAAGGGCGATAGTGGTGCTAGCGGGCACCGACGAAGAGGGGGCTGAGCGGCGGTGGCCGGCGGCGGCTGGGGGCAACCACCTGCTGCGTGTTTTTATTTTTTTTCTTTTGATTTTTAATTTTTTTTAATTTTACTGGTGTGTTATGTTTTTTTGTTTTGATTTAAATTTTTTGTTATGGGTAAAATGTTATAAATAAGAGGTATAACAAAAAATTGCATAAAATAGAACTTTTCAAAAAAACAAAAAAAATTCAAAAAAAAATATACTTTTTGAAAATAAAAAAATAAAAAAATATTTTCAAAAAATATCTTTTCAAAAAAAACTAAAAAAACCTTTTTCAAAAAAAAATACTTTTTGAAAAAAAAAATCAAAAATATTTTCAAAAATCTCTTTTTAAAAAAACTTTTCTGATTTTTTTCTTTTTATTCTTCCTATTTCTTTTCAAAAAAAACTTTTTTCTTCAAAAAAAATGTATTTTTTATTTATTTTTTTCAAAAAAAAACTTTGAAAAAAAAAGCAAAAACCTTTTTCAAAAAAGTTTCTTTTCCTTTCTTTTTCAAAAATAAAAAAATCACAAAAAAACTAACTAATAACATCTGACGTTCGCTGAATACGATGTTTAATATGGGCTCGTTGTAGTACGTGTACTTAGCGAATCAGTCAGAACCGAGAGAAGATCTCTGTGAAGAGTATCTCAGCTTTAATTTATATCCCGGGCAAGTCCGGTGTCGAATATAAGGAGGCAAAGGAACAACGTCGGGTTAATTCCAAAATTGAGATCTAGATTTCCAAAATAGTGGAGAATTTACAAAGGAAGACATACAACATGTACATTTTTTGTTTGTTTTTCTAATTTATATTTTTTATCTTTTAAATAAGAGATATTTACAACAGAAAAAGATAATAAAATACTAGAATCAAAATACAAAACAACGAGGTTTTTTTTGATATTTTAGTAATTAAGAAAGATAAAATAAAAAAATGAAGAAGAATGAATATATACATAATATACAATGTACATCTAGGTCCCAAACCCCAACTTTTGCAAATGAGCTCTGATTTTAATGAACCACTTCCGTTGGATAGATAATTTTCTAACTTGAACTTTAAAAGTGAGTTTGGTGAATTTGGAGTTCATATGGAGCGGGAATTTGGTGGGAAAGTTGGACTTTATAGCCTTTTCTCTTTGCGATCTAGGAGCATTTATTTGAGGTGAAATTTATTTTGTATTTTTGTATTTTTATGTACATTGTTATGAACTAGTTAGAGAAAGAATTAGCTAAAAAGGAGTTGAAATGAAATTATAAAAAAAATACATGAAGTTTTGGACTATTTACAGGTGAAAACTCCTTTAATTTTGCGGCTTTTTATTGTTAATTTATTTTGTACAATCTAATATACAATAATTAGTGTGTTTTATTTACAAGAGTCATTTTGTTAATTTATTGATTTTATGGATATTTATTTGGGATCTTATTTGGGGATTTTGCTAAGATCAAGAAATTGAGATGGTGAATCGCGGATTCATCACCCCCCCTATACTTAAACTTTGCTCGTATTTGAGTAAATAAAGAATGAATAAGTTGGAATAACCCCTGACTGTGCATGTGAATACATGACTTGATCCGTTCAAGAACTCTCAGTTTTAGAGATCCTAAAATTCTAAGTTGAACCAAGCTCTAGTCAAAAGGTATCCAAATTCCCTAATCATCAGACTCTCTTTGTATACATATATAGTAGGGATATGATTTAAGTGTTGACTGCAGTTACAAGAGTAGAGTCACAACGTCATCCAAGGTTCCAGTTAAAGAGACTCTCCTAAGAACCCAATCCTCAACACTAGGGAATAAACCATTTCTTGCATCCAATCCATCGTCTCTTTAGTTGTCAGTCTTAAAAGTGTAGATGGAAGGCCAGTTGATGGAAGGCATAGACTGTGTCATTTCTTCTGTCCCTCTCATTGGAACAAGGATCCTCTCGAGTGCCTTATTACTCAACGCATATTTTTGGTGTTGATCAATGCGTCCGTCAAGAGAAGTTGGAGTCGTCTGCACTTGTTTTCCTGGGAGTACACCGGGGTATGCCTTTTTTTAGTACTTATCGTACCTTATACACCCAGACTTGTAGCATTTACGATGTAGAGCTCTTTTTTGGTGCAAGCCCGACTCCTGATCCTAATAGTGGTGGTCTAAGTGGACACTTTGAAATGGTTGGGAGCGCTCGCCTTTGGTGGAAGCTCTTTGATATTTGACTTTGTGGAATTAGAGCTTTTCTTTAACATTTCATTACTTTGTAATATTTTTGGCTATCTCCACTGCTTTTACCAAGAGTTGGCGCACACTGATCAACATTTTTTATTTTATCACATCCTAGAGCTTAGGTAAATATCACGAGATAGTACAAGGACCATGTTCTTATACTGGCTAAAAGTGCTGACACTCAGGTTTCATGAAGCCTTCATTGGTTTTATCCCATCCTTGAGTATCATCAAATCAGGTCCAAACTCAAATCCCCCATCCCATTTCCTCAAGCGAAATTTCAACTCATCTCATCATAACTACAGTCGTGTATGTGAGGTGCTGATCATATTCTTAAGGTAGAGACTAAGCGTGCAATATAGCACACAAATCTTTCAAACTAGGAAAATGTGAATAATTAAGTCAAGGACCCTAATGACTAAGGTTGGTAATCTCAAAATCTCAAGACCTCATAAACCAAGTGTTCTTGAACATCACTAGTCTTCTGTGAGTGTGAATGTGTCAGGGATTAAACCAACTTATTAGTTGGTTTTTTTTCTTTTGTTTTTTTAGAGTTTTTTTTGGTTTTGTTTTTTTTTTGAAAAACAAAGGAAAAGAAAGTTTTTTTTGTTAGGAAAAGTTTTGCTTTTTTTGCAAAATGTTTTTTTAAAGATAGATAAATAAGAAAGGCCATTTTTTTAAAAAGTTTTTTTAAAAGCAAATAAGGAAAAACGAGGAAAAAATTAAATTTTTTTAAAGTTTTTTTAAAGAGATTTTTTTGAAAAAGATTTTTTTACCCACCCATAATTATTGTATAATATATACAAAAATACGTGAAAGTACGAGCTATGGGTAAAGTATATATGTAACACGCCCCCCTATACTTAGCATGTGCTATGTCCTCAGAGCACAAGAAGCGAGAAAAAGATAGCTCGTGCTAAGCGTAGGATGACTAAAATAATAAAAAGTATAGAAGTCGAACTGCCCCCCCCACATACTTAGGCTCTGATCATCCTAAGTGTAGAAGAAGAGCAAAATGGGGCAGAGGAGGTCAAGAGGAGAAATGGATGAGTATATACACATGGCGGGCATCGGACCCCCCTATACTTAGGCTTTGGTCAGCCTAAGTATAGGACAGGAGTGAGAATCGATGTGATCTGGAGAATATACAGAGAAGGGATAATATACAAGAGTGAATGAATCTTGGTGTTGCATCTTCATGAAGAGTAATATGATGTATCTGCTCTGTGCTCACTCTACATGAAGTTGATGACCTCAACTTGGACTAACTGATCTTTTGAATCTACAAAATGCTTCAACAGTTGTCCATTCACTACATGATATTGTGCACCATCCGTGAGATCATCTATCTCTACACTTCCATTCCCGTGCACTTTCTTAACAACAAAGGGACTCGTCCATTTAGATTTGAGCTTCTCATGGAACACCTTCAACCTGGCATTGAACGACCATACCTTTTGTCCAGGGACAAAGTCTTTGCACCTAATGTGTTGATCATGCCATCTGTTCACTTTGTCCTTATAAATCAAATTGTTGTCATATGCCCTGTTTCGGATTTCCACGAGTTCGTTCAAGTTCAAGTCTCGACAAAGCTTCCCTAGGTGACAACTCCAATTAATCTGCTTAATTGCCCATTCGGATTTGTGAATCAGCTTTGCGGGCAAATGACATGGCTTGCCATAGATCATTCTAAATGGTAAAGTACCCAATGGTGTCTTGTAGGTTGTCCTATAGTCCCATAGAACTTGGTCCAAGAGCTGGGACCAGTTCTTCCTATCGGGACGAACCAACTTCTGCAAAATATTCTTTACCTCTCTGTTCGAAACCCCTGCCATGTCATTGGACTGTGGGTGGTAAGGACTAGTAACTCTATACTCAAATCCATAGTCCTTAGCTAAAGATCTCATATCTCGGTTCACAAAGTGGCTACCCCCATCAGATATCAAAACTTTTGGCACCCCGAACCTAGCAATAATATGGTCTCTCACAAACTTACAAACAGTCTTGCTGTATGCGGTTCGGGTTGTGATAGCCTCCACCCACCTAGAAAGATAGTCAACCGCCAATAAAATGTACTCATGTCCTTGGCTGTTGGGAAAGGGACCCATAAAATCTATGCACCATGTATCAAAAACATCACAAATAATCATCGGTTGCATGGACATCTCATCTCTCTGTCCAACTGTCCCTCCCATCCTTTGACAGATCGGGCACGGCCGTACAAAATCAATAGCATCTCTAAACAGGGTCGGCCAGTACAATCCACATTGAAGTACCTTGTGAGCGGTTCTCTTCCCCGAATGCTGTCCTCCAGCCTCAAGTGAATGACAATTTGTGAGGACACTCTGGTATTCCTCTTGAGGAATACACCTTCTCCAAACACAATCCGGTCCTTCGAAGAAAAGAAAAGGATCATCCCAGTGGTATCTCCTCGAATCCAACTTCAGTCGATCAATGTTGCTCTTAGTCCAACCATGGGGAACCTGCTTGGAGACAAGATAGTTCACCATGTTGGCATACCACGGGAGTGAGTCAATAACACAAATTAACTCATCTGGGAAGGTCTCTCTAATCCGCTCATAATCAGGAGAATCCTTAAGTTGCATCCGAGAAAGGTGATCAGCCACAACATTCTTCACTCCAGGTTTATCTTTTATCTCTAAATCAAATTCCTGGAGGAGTAAAATCCACTTAAGAAGACACGCCTTAGCGCCGTTATTTTCCATTAAGTATCGAATGGTTGTATGATCAGTGTAAAGTGTCACCTTAGAGCCCAAAATATATGACATGAACTTCTCGAGGGCCCATACTACAGCGAGCATTTCCTTTTCGTCACTGTATAATTCTTCTATGTAGGATCTAATACTTTTCTCACGTAGTGGATCGCAAACGGGATCCCCTCTCGTTGTTGTCCTAACACAGCTCCTATAGCAAAATCTGAAGCGTCGGTCATGATCTCAAAGGAGAGAGACCAATCAGGAGCTTGTAGGATAGGCGAGACACAAATCATCCTCTTCAAGAGCTCAAATGCCTCCAGACACCTGTGATCTACAATGAACTCTGTATCTTTCCCTAAGAGCTCAGTCAGTGGACGGGCGATCTTTGAAAAATCCTGAATAAATCTTCTATAGAATCCAACCTGCCCTAAGAAGGATCGCACTGACTTAACGTTGGTAGGTGGATCGAGTTTCTTGATTACCTCCACCTTGACAGGGTCAACCTCCATTCCCCTTTTGGAGATGACATGCCCTAACACGATACCCTCCGTCACCATAAAGTGACTCTTCTCCCAGGAGAGTACCAGATTCACCTCTCTACACCTCATGAGGACTCGGTCCAAGTGCGCTAAACATGTATCAAAAGAACCACCATGGACCGAGAAGTCATCCATGAACACTTCTAGGAAATCTCCCACCATCTCAGCAAATATGGCTATCATGCACCGTTGGAATGTGCCTGGGGCATTGCAGAGCTCGAATGGCATGCGCCTAAAAGTATAAGTGTCGAATAGACATGTGAATGTGGTCTTTTCTTGGTCCTCAGGAGCTATAGCTACCTGGTTGTAGCCTGAGTACCTGTCAAGAAAATAGAAGAACTCTTTCCCTGTGAGTCTCTCCAAGATCTGATCAATAAAAGGCAAGGGAAAGTGGTCTTTCTTGGTCGCAGCATTCAGATGACTGTAATCAACACAGATACACCACGACGTAGGTACTTGTGTCGCGATATCTACCCCCTCCTCGTTGGTGACCATCTGAATTCCCGACTTCTTCGGGACAACATGAAGAGGGGCCACCCACTTGTAGTCAGAAATAGGGTATATAAACCCTGCTTTGCACCATTTCTCAATCTCTTTCTTCACTACTTCCCGTAGATTGGGGTTAAGTCTCCTTTGGAACTCACGGGAAGGTCTCACATTATTTTCAATAAAAATGTGGTGCGAGCAGAGAGCGGGGTTGATACCCACGAGATCCGACACTGTCCAACCTATTGCTTTGTGGTTCCTCTCTAAGACTTCTAACAACCTAGACTCATGTTCTAAAGTCAAGTCTGAGCTAATGATAACAGGATATCTCTCCTTGGGTCCCGCAAGAAAGGCGTACTTGAGTGTAGGAGGTAGTGATTTCAGTTCTGGCAATGTGGTATCATCAAGCAAATATGGCTGAACTGAATCTGAATCTGATTTCGTGCTGCATGAAGGTGGTCTAAGCTGAGTAGTACTCGCCACCAACTCAGAATTATGGGGAGTCATATCGCCAAAGAAACACTGTAGTTCGGCTAAAGCCGCGTCTGACTCGTCATCTATGTCCCATGATCGTTCTGAATGGGATGGAACTGACAAAACCAGATGGATCTCTATGTCATCATGGGAATAGGTAGATGCATCTCTAACAAGATCAGACAACACCTGGCAAACTACATCATCCACTATTTCCTTTCCAGATGAAAGGGTCTCGCTCTGTCCTGAAGGAATATGTCCCCAAATCCGAACGGTGCTAATCATTCTGCAATCTGCCTCTGAAGATGAGTACTTTGTGCTACTCTCTGAATCGGGTCGCTAACACTTGGTTTGATTCATCTCAAGTTTCACTTCTCCGCCTGGAGAACGGAACTTCATCATTCCCGTACCATAATCGAAAGCTGCGCCTACGGTCCTAAGGAAGGGCCTCCCGAGAATGATCTGAGATTCTCTCCAATGATTGGGGTCTCCATGTCTAAGACTGTGAAGTCAACCTGATAGTTCTGCTCCTCAAGCGAGATAACAACATTCTTCACTTCTCCCTTAGGTCTCTTCACTGAACGATCTGCAAATTGGAGTAAAGCTCAAGATTTGCGAAGTGGTCCCAACTCCAATTTCTGATATAATACTAAAGGAAGTAAGTTGATTGAAGAACCGTTGTCCAAGAGCGTGCATGCACACGCAATGTCGTCAATACGACTCTCCACATAGAGAGCACCCATGTCTCTCTTTTTCCTTGGCAATGTCTGATTCTTGAGACAATAGGTTGTGGCCACTGACAAGACATGTGTCTTTAGATTTTTGTTCTCTTTCTTCCTGCTAACCCTTGTAGGTGCGCATATCACCTTAAGGTATTTTTAGAATGCAATATGGTTAGCCACATACTCATCAAATGGCACCTTTACAATGATGTTTTCTTTGCAAAATCATGCCATATTAGGGTCATCTTTCTGAATCTTTTTGATGCACTTTCTTGCCATAAGAGCACGGTGGAAAGGGATTGAAGCTAGGGAAATAGAAGATGAAGAGTCTGAATCATGAACTGAAAGATGGCTCTTTGCATTAACAGAAACAGAGGTCTTCATACATGAATCTTTTTTATGGAACATGGAATCAAAATCTAGACTATCTACTATAGGTTGTGGAATAGAAGCTGGAGTGGTATCCGCTACAACCGGAGATGCAAGGTCCTCCGTAGACTCAAAAGAATATCCATGTTGTCGATGCTGCATACATGCTCTCCTTCTCCTCTTGTCTCCCTAAGTAGAAATCATCGAGTGATGATGATGGGGCTCCGAAATATGATGCCTCTCCTCCTCATCCTCTGAAGACTCCTCAGGTAGATCTCCAGAGATGCCCCTCCTCGTGTCCCTCGCCCGGTCAGGTACGGTCACAGTCCTTCCGCTCCTAGTGACATGTGGTTAGCCTCGTCACATGAAAGAATCTCATGTTCAGATTTAAGAGATGATGAATAGTATACCTGACTAAAGTGCTACTGAGAACTAGATCGGTTCAGGCTCTATTGGGATTAGCCTGAACTTAGGTTGGGATTGAGGTAGAGGGTGCAGTCTGCTCATCTCGCCATATGGATAGGCGGTTGACATCCACCCGTAAGTCATGAATTTCGTTCTTGTAGGAACGAAGCTCTTCGAGTATCTGCTACTAAATATCCACGGGTCCATACGATGAAGGAAGGGGATAAGACTGGGAAGAAGAATGGGAAGTCTGGCCCTGCTGGCCAGAGTACTGCCTCTGCTGCTGCTGGGATGTCTGCTGAAATTACGGGCCCTGCTGGCCCACCTGGTAATGGCCCTGCTGGCCATACTGTTGGTACTGCTACCACTGCTGCTGGGGTGGCTGGAATCCAAGGCTCTGCTGTGAAGGAGGTGGAGCGGAGGTGAATGCGGTGTTGTTAAAGGCCGGGGGACGCTAATAGGTCTATCGGTCTCCTGTACTTCCTTGCCTGCCAGGGTCCTGAGTATACCATACTCTATTTACCTCCCAAATTGGCGAAGGCTCTTCCTGAAATGTATCTGCTAGTGGAGGTGGCTACTGGAAAGAGTGGGCATAGGACTGGTCCTGCTCCCACGGCTGGGGTTGCCCTGACACCAACTGCTCCTGAATATGGTGAACTCGATATACGGGGGCAGAGGGTGCAGTCACAGCAGGTATCCTTATCTTAGATACCTTCTCAGTCAACTCCTCCATCTGTTTTTAAGTTTGGAGACGCTCCGGTCAAACTCATCAATCCTCCTATCGATCTTCTCGACTAATGTATGCTTGTCCACAAGGAGTCCCATGCTAGGGATCACGTCCTGAGAGAGATAGACTATAGCTGATTTTCCCCCTCCAAATGAGAGTGAACTGGGGGACGATGTATAGGCCCTGCTGGACATCTGTAAGCGGCTAGTTTCAGCCATCTACTCGAATACCTTCCAGACGGTATCCGATCCTCGTGATGTATAGCTGCCTCCACCGGCAGCGCTTACTAAACCCTGTATCTCAGGGTTGAGACCAGTAAAGAACAACTGGACCAAAATATTGTCATCTAAACCATGACAGGGACACCTCTGTAGGATGTCCTTAAATCTTTCCCAAGCATCACAGAAGGTTTCTTGGGGTAATTGGGAAAAACTCGTAATGTGCATCCTCATCATGTTAGTTCTACTCAGCAGGTAGAACTTCTTCAGAAATAGGTCCTTGAACTGGGCATAAATGGGGACTGTAACTCCCAAGTTCTTTACCCAGTAGTCATCTTTGCCACCCAAGGCAAATGGAAGGGTTATGAGCCTAATATAATCCTGACTAACATTAGGATGTCTAAGGTTAGCACAGACGAGCTCGAAATCCCTTAGGAATGCATATGGTTCCTCAGAAGCATTCCCATCAAAGTGTGGCAATAGGTTTAGAAAATGCGGCTTCAACTCGAAATCAACAGTGGGTTCGACCGGACTCAAGTAGTTCCGAATTCTGTACTATCCGGGTTATATGTCGCATCCATTGGTGGTTCGACCTCAACATTGAGTTGTCCTAACAGAGCTCTGAGAAGTACATGTTGCTGCTCACATGCAGCTAATTTGGCTAGTATGATTCTCATCAGGTCCTCGGGGTGTTCTTCTTCCTCTTCTTTGTTCTTTGGAGGCATTTTTCTTGTATCTTCTTTAGGTCATACAACAACAATGTGGTCTTGATTAGAAGAGGATTTATGAATCAAGATATTCTCACCGAGGCGAATGTCTTCCTCAGTGAGGTGGGAAGAGAGAAAGACAATGGTTTAAGAGTAACCACCCCGAGAGTGGGTGATCCTGGGCTCAAGAGGGTCATGAGTCCAGGTTGGTCCAAGTTGCTCTTGGACCTTTGAAGACATACTTTTTGGAGTGTTCAACGAGAGATTAGAAAAGTCCGAATAAATATTCCCCCAATTAGTCATCTTCGATGTCAAAAGAACCGATTAGAACACGATATTCAGTGAAGTACTAGTTCTACGGTGCACGGAAATGTGAGGAGTAAACTCACGCAATTCGAACCCTCAATTTCACCAACTTAACATGTGATGGCCGTAAAGGTTCGGCCGAATTATCTGGTCGATTTTAAATTGGTGATAAATACAATCTTGGAAAGATTAATGAGCTGTTAGGTGCTGCCAGACTAATCCCCTGGAGATCAGCTATACTCCATCCTATTGCCTTACGGTTTCTTTCAAGAACCTCCATCAAATGAGATTCTTCCTCTTCAGTCAAATCCACTGAGATAATGACTGGGTGCATATCTAGCTCACCTGCAAGGAATCTATACTTCAGCGACTGTGGAAAGGGCTTCAATTTCGGGCAACTAGGAGCTGGCAAATCTGGCTTCTGGTATGTTTGAGTGAAGGCTACCAGATCTGAATGAGAGAACTCTCGCTGTACGTGAAAATCTGACGAAGGGAACCCTGTCGGAATATCTGTAAACTGTGCTGGCTCGCTCTCTGTCCTAGATGTCGGCTCAGAAGGAATCATACATGGCAAGTAATCATCAAAGTCGTCCCAATCAATGTCTGAATCCGAGGGATCTGAACTAGAAGAACATGAATAAAAATCTGCTTTACCACTCATCCCACAGCGTATTTTCCTATAGACTGGCCTGGTTCTTACGACTAGTTGGACCTACTTTCAACCAATATAGGAGTAAGTACGGACCATATAAATACAGCTACCCATTCCTTGAGGACTAAGGCATCCTCTAAACCTCCCACTCTGCTAAGGAAATCTGGACCATTTACCGGCTACATGTAGATCCTCACTTAAAAGTAGCTAATCGCCTAAAAAGAAAGAACCGGTAGTAAGTAAGAAATCCTGCTTTGGCTCTATCCTAGGGTCGTCCCTCTCTCTCTCACTTGCAAGTAAAACAAACAATGAGGGCTTTATGCACCCGAGAACAGGGGTTCTTTTTATTCCAATTTTTTAATCGACCTGCTCAATTCAGTCCCAATTTTAAAGTTAGGTTATCACTTGAAATTTATCTGAACACAAAAACACGTCTACCGTTCAGTCCCAATTTCCTTTTTGACCTTAAGTTATAAAACAAGAGGGGAATCGGAAATCACAATGTAAACGTGAATCGATGACGCATGCTCAGAAGAAGGTATACTTACAGTGAATCCCAGCACTCTCCATATGTTATGCAAAACTGAATTTGTAAATTTTACACTAGATGCATGTAGATCGAGATAACTGCACCTAAATAATATACTATTAGCGGGGAAGAATTGGTTTGATTTGAGCTAAGTAGTATGTGTCTATGTGTGACTCATTATGAATCTTATCAAATAAGTGAATCTTCTAAGATGTGTGTGGCCTAAATTACGGTGGGCAAAAACAAATTTGATTATATACTATTGTGTGCCTAATCCTTAAATTTGCCACTAAGTCGAGCCCCACCCTCACCGGAGAGTGAAACATGTCTCGACACACCACAAAGTAATGTCCAAGTCTCTTTACACGCACGAGCTCTCAAACAAGTTCAGTCCAGGATGGCAAGTGATCATGTGCATCAAAGGCTGAGGAAGGTGGCATATATGGTAAGTTGAATTCAGTCGGATGATTTGGAATTGTAGATTGGACTGGATTCATTCGAGGGTGAGTGTTTTCTGCAAATGTTGGAGGATATTTGATAGAAGAGATGATTTGGGTCTAACTGAGATGAATTCATTTTTATAATATAGATCAGATGGGTACTCGGACAAATGTCTCGTCATTTCTGAATGAGCTGACATAATGGATGACGATTTCGTTTTGACCGAGATGAATTTATTTTCACAGTACAAATCTGGTAGGTACTTAGACAAAAGTCCCATGATTTTCGAAGGAGGTTTATTAGTTGACATCATGGATCTTAGTTAACGATGTTCAAGTGACTAGGATATTCAATAGAAGAAACCTTAACTATTTCAGATCAAGAAAAGAGAGTGATGGCACAAGTGTGCGGTTTTTAATATTCGAGATCGGATCATGCACATCAATACAAACACAAATCAAACCCTAGGCTTACCAACTCACACAATGAAGCCGTAAGAGTTCGGTAAATTATCTTTTCAATTTTAATTCGTGATAAATTCATCTTGGAAACAATTAGCGAGTTGTTAGGTGCCGAAAATTTTCTTAAAGACTGGCCTGAATTATTACGACTAGTTGCATCCACTTTCAGCATGTATAAGTGGAAGTACGGACCGTAAAACGGCTACCTATATTACTTAAGGACGGAGCCTTACGCAATGTCCTTTAAACCACCCACTCTGCTAAGGAAATCCGGACCGTTTACCAGCTACCTGTTATTTCCTCACTGAGAAGTAGCTAATCATTTTTTGAATCAGTAGTCTGAACAAAAAAATCGGAGCATGGCTCTAACCTTAAGTGCCTTCTCTCGCTCACTCAGAAAAATAAATGAATCCAAGGTCGGGGTTGCTCTCCCGCAAAAATTCTTAATTTTATGGGTTAATTAAAGTCGGCTATATTTAGCCGTCCTAATTTTAATCAGGCGATCATTGAAAAATTAGGTGAGCACAATCTACCATCCAGTCCTAATTTCCTTTAAAATTTACATGACAAAATAGGAGGGAGAAATTCGAGAAAACCTGATGCACGTGAAAAAAGATGATGTATGCTCAGATAGAAGACTTACAGTGATTCCTCACAATCTCTATGTGGGATGCAATACAAGAATTGAAAAATTAATCTATATGAATGCAAGCGATAAAAAACCACACCTGCCAGAAAGTTCTATTAGCCGGGAAGAAATGAGTTAAATTTTTGACTAAGTTGAATGATCTAATGTGCGTCTCGATTAAAGTGTTGTGGTCCTAGATTCTACGAGCGCAATCAAAAAATTTAAAAGCTCTAATAACCGTATGTGCAGCTCTAACCTACGAGCCACTCAAGTCAGACCCCACCCTCACCGGAGAGTGAACAGACCACGATACACCATAGAAAAAGATTGAGGTCTTGTTACACACACAAGAGTTCAAATGGACACCTCTATAAATAAGCAATTAATTATAAAAATTAAAATTACAGAAAAATAAATCCTAGACTCTACGCTCTCTCATGACTCAACTCAATCTTAATTTAATTGCAGTTTTTCGAGCATCGGTGAAGATGCGTCAGTTTTGTGAGAAACAGCTCCACGTATGTCGGGTACCTCGCATGAAAAATAAGAGAGAGAATATAAGAGAGTGACTCAAAAATTTATAAAAAATACAGACAAAAAATAAATGCGGAAAAATAAAAAATAAATGCAGACAAAATGGAATTTTTACAGTGAAGATTCGGGGGTTAGACTACTCGAATGCAGAAAACCGAACACAAAAATTTTTAGATAAAAACTAAGTTGTTTACCTCCTCGGCAATGATGCCATCTGGCAAGTCCGAATTTGTCAATGTTATTTATGGGAAATTATCAAGCGTTTAAATTAATGTTGAATGTGTCGGTGTTGGGCAATCGGAATTAGTTACGAAATGACCACAACAAATTTAGTTAATTTTAATTAACGTGATTTTATGTTTATTTTACTTGGGCAAGTCCAAAGGTCGAACTCAAGAAGGCAAAGGAACAATCTAAAAAATTGTCTATCAAAGTTTGTGCACAATTTTTAAGACGATTTTTTTTTTGTATTTTTTAATGCAATTTGGGATGCAATATGCAAATGTGGTCAATTTTAGGGACTAAAATATAAAGATCAATCAAACGATGTCCAAAAAATATGAAACTTGGTTGAAATGTCAATTATGATGGAATGAATGAGCTATAATTTTTTTTGAAATTTTTGGATGCAAGATAAATATTTTATGAATTTATGAATGCAAACACAATGAATTTCAATAATTAATTATAATAAATATTAAACATATTTATTTTCAAGATATAAAACTATTCAATATCTATCACTAGGTGATTGATCTCAAAAAAATCTAAACCTTGAAAATCCTAGATTTAATACCTATTAAAAATTAAAGATTGAAGTATACAAAATGATTTTAAAGAGCAAACCATGCATGTAAATGCATTTTTTTTTGGCACGATGTGAAATACAACTAATTCTACAATCCATAATTTTTTTGGCAATTTTTAGAGCTATGGTTAATTACTTATGAATTTTGAGGCACAAGATGAGCAAAACATGTAATTTACTATAAGAACATTAATTAATAATTAATAATTAATAATAGACCACAAAAATATCAAGCATATGACATAATATAGAGAATTAATTGAAGAACATGCTAATCTTTAATTAATAAAATGATGCTATAAAGAGGTCCAAAATAAAGGGAGAACACCGGGGTATCAATGCAAAGTATAGAAACATAAATAAGAAACATAATGCAGAATAGGGGTGTAAATATAATTACCTAAACACACAAGGGTGATTCTGCAAAATGGCCAAGGGATGTGCACAGCACGTGCCCTTGGCAGTGGGGGCGCTTACGAAAAGTGGTGGATCTCCGAGGGATTTACGCAATATTTCCAATCAGTCACGTGCAATGCACGTGACTTTGCAGTGACGAGGATCTCAGCAAATTACGGAACTGTCGGGGTCTTCAATGTAATTAGCCCTCCACGCACGTTCCTATCACGTGAGGGCGGACTTCTTTCCGGGCATTCCCCCAACGCACGTGCAACGCACGTGGCGGGGGCCTCAGGTCGCGGGCCCGACAGAAAGGGATGGTCGTGGGCGGAGCTTGGCTGTCGATTAGAAGAGCACGGATGCGATGTGGTGGCTGGACTCCTGAGGTGTCCGAAGACGTGGCTGATGGTGTTGCTTCTCTGGTGGTCGTAGAGACAGCAGCGAGGCGGATGAGGGGAGCACGTCGGTGCGGGCGGAGGCTGATGAAGGTCTGACAGAGGGTTTCCTAGAAGAGGAGGAACCCCCCAGGTGCTTCAATATCGTAGATGCCCTGTGTCTGAGATGTATAAGCTACTGGAGCTTTGATGGTGGAGGATCGACCGTTGAGGATGCAGGCAGGACGTGGGGAAGAAGAAGTGATGAAGTGGGAGAGTTGGTGGTAGTTTCTAGTCAGAGTAGAAGGCGATAAAGCAGAGCAGCGTTGATGGAGATGGTCGTTGGACGTTGCAAAGGTGGAAGCAGAGCTGAAGCGGTAGGGGCTCAACAGTGTTGGGAGTGGCCGGAGCTAGGCAGCCTGGAGAAGGTCTGCAATGAGGGATAAACCCTCAGACCTCACCGGATTTGGGGGGAGAGAGGTGTTGTCACCACTGAGCTCTCCTCTCAAGGATGCAATCGGCGGATGGATGAAACGATGGGCGCCGGTCGAGGATAAATAGGATCTGAGGGAGGAGACGGAGATGGAAGTAGGAGGTGGTACGCGAAATTGAGGGAGATGGTGATACGCTGAGATTGGTGGAGATCTGGGATCATGGTGATTTAGGGAAGTGGCGGAGGAGATTTTCACAGGGGTGACAGGAGCAGCGCTCGGCCGGAATGGAAGGCGGCGGTGCCCGATTAGGAAAGAGATCGGAGGGTGGCGGAGGCGGCCGAGATGCACGGGGCGGCTTCACTTCCCGGAAAGGGAAAGTAGGGGGAAGGAGGAAGAAAAAGCAATGGACGTCCGATCGGCCGAGATCGGGCGGCCAGGATGATGCCACGTGTCGCAATTTTTTATATTTTTTATTTTTTTTTAATTTTTTTAAAAATAAATGAAAATAAAGGTTAAAAATGGGTGACACGTGGTGGCTCTAGGAGCGACCACATCTCATCCCCAGAAATTCGAAAAATAAATACAATAATAAATACGTAAAAATAGTGGATGACCTCGGATCAAAAAAATTTCTTCACGGAAGTTGCTCGTCTCGATGAGATCTATAATGTTCATAAATATACCAAAACCAAAACGGATCATTTGTGCAAAGTGATATTTTTGGGTATCCCATGTACATAGAATACCTTGATTTTTGGGTTTTCTAATTTTTTGTCATTTTTAAAGCAGATAAAAATACAAAAAAATATGATAAAACCAAAGATAAATATTTACACATAAATCTATTTTTTTGTATTTTTATTAAGTAATAAAAAGAATAAATAAAATAAAGTACGAAAAAGTTAATTTTTATACAAACTATTAGTGACGACTCGGACTCTGTTAGTTTCTTTGATTTCAAGCTCAGTTTGGATTTGGATTTTTGTGCATTTTAATAAAACTTTGATCAAAGAAAATAAATGAAAAAGAAATAAAATAATATGGGGTACTTATGAACATAAAATAATAGGTCAAAAACTGCTAAAATACAAAATGTATAAAAGAGGCACGTAACCCAACTTTCACATATAAGCTCCGATTCACTTGAACTTGATCTTGTTTTAAAGGTAATTGAATGTACATTAGTTCAAAAGTGAGTAGGATCAAATCGGATACTGGATGAGTAAGATATCGAGGTTTTAGTCCGGAAATCCTAGAATTAAGGTTTGGGTTTTGGGTCCACTTATTTCGGTTAGTGACTTTTTTGTATTTTTCATTTATTCTTGTTAGTAATATGTACACAATGGGGGTGGTTTCAGGTCAATTGGAGTTAGCATGAAGTACTTAAAAAATAGAGAAGTTAGGCTAATTTACAGGTCATTTTGGTTGGGATTTTTTGCTTCTTATTTTATGCAATAATGAATGATAAAATGCAATTCTAATCAAAACATGCATGAATGCTAATTATGCAAAATAAACTAATAAATTCCAATCAATTTTAGGGATTTGAGCTTAATTAATGATTTTTAGAGTGATGAATCTGAGATTCATCACCTAGCACTTAGCACAACTCAGATGGACTGAGACAATACTTCGGGACATTTCTTGAGATAGTGGCTGCTTCGTCAAGGGTGGCTCAGTAATCATTCTTGGGGATTGCCGACACCGGTATTCTAACCTGCTTCTTTTGGTAACAATGATATTTAAAAACTGGAGATGGATTGAGACAATACTTCGGATGAGGAATGGTCTATTGGCGTAACTTTTCCAAGACCTGTAGTGGGTGGAAAAAAAGATGCTATATCCACTGGGGCATAAACAAGAATGAGAAGCTATACAAAGCCAAAGAAAATATCCAAAGAAACCTAAACCAAAAATTCCACCAAAAATTTGAGCATCAGAAAAAGCATGTTTCTTGGTGAAGATCGGTTACACTGACCGAGTTCACAAGGGAATGAAGACTACACAGGTCCATTCCCAGTTCTCTTCCCATTCTTCTGACTTCTTCCCCCATTCGGTTGTAAAGACCGAGAGTACCTGACCTTAGAAGGGAATATCTATCTCTACGAGAATGAGTTACCAGAAGAGCGAACGCCTTAATGGTTCAGTGGTTTTGTTTGGGAAGAGCAGAACAAATCCATACACATGGTTCTATCATTTCAAGGTAGCAAGGGTATGCGATTGGGAGGATGGTTCTGACCTAGCTGTGAATTGGACTGAATGATAGGAGTATGGAATCTGAAGGTTGTTATGTCACACTTCCCGACTCCAATATGGTTCCGAACACACCATTAATCCATAGGCCTTGCCTGAGCTCCAAATTTTGACTTTATTAAAGGCTAGTTTAAAAGTTGCCATTATTCCAAGTTATTTCTTTTTCTTTTTTTTATTTCTCATTTCTTGCACTTATTGCATAAGTGTTTGCTAGGGACTAGCAAAGGCAAGTCACTCAAGCTTTTGTCCTACTGTTGTCAGATTGGTCTACCTTTTGAGATCATGACGGATGCGTCTGACTTTGTAGTTGGAGTTGTGTTAGGACAGAGGAAAGACAAAGTTCCCTATGTTATTCATTACGCCAGCAAGACGTTAGATGAAGCATAGAGAAACTATACTGTTACAGAGAAAGAGTTGTTAACTGTAATTTTCGCCTTTGAGATTTTCAGATCCTATCTGCTTGGATCTAAAATCAGAATTTATACCGACTACTTTGATATCCGGTATCTGCAACAGAAGAAGTATGCAAAGCCAAGATTGATTAGATGAATCCTTCTCCTCTACGAATTCTATTTGGAAATCAAGAACAAGCCTGGAGTTCAAAACGTGGTAGCAGATCACCTCTCCAGAATTGAACATCAAGAACCTCCACTCAGCAGTGCACCCATCACATACACCTTTCCTGACGAGTCGATTCTTGTTGTGGATTCCCTCAATGGTATGTTGATATTGTGAACTACCTTGTAACTGGTGTAGTTTCACAAGATTGGACAATGATCAGAAAAGACAAGTTCTTATCCCAAATCCATTTCTATTAATGGGAAGAACTGCTCTTATTCAGGGAAAGAGAAGACTGCATTTGGCATCAGTTTATCCCTCAAGAGGAGCATCAAAGTGTCCTCGAGCATTATCACTCGCTCGAATCTGGTGGACACCACTCTAGAGACAGAACGGCGGTGAAAGTAATGCAGTGTGACCTCTGGTGGCCTACACTATTTAAAGATGTCGTAGATTATGTGAAGCGTTGCACTGACTGTCAAAGAATGGGAGGAACCCTTACAGCCAAAGACTCAATGCCCCTGAAATTCATTCAGATTTCAGATGTATTCGATGCTTGGGTATTGATTTCATGGAGCTCTTTCCCAACAATCAGAGATTTGGGCACATACTTCTTGTCGTTGACTACGTGAGCCGATGGGTTGAAGCTAATCCTGCCAGAGCCGCTGATTGTCGCATTGTGTGTCAATTCCTGAGAGAGAACATCATCTCATTATTCGGTATACCGAAGATATCATATCATGCGGGGGTATTCACTTCTTAAACAAAGAGGTTAGAAAATTAATGAAGGAGTTCGGCATCAAACATTGAGTCACTTCTCCTTATCATCCTCAGACCAATGGCATGACAGAGTTATCAAACAGACAAATCAAGACAATCTTGCAGAAGCTTGTGAAGTCGGACAGATAGAACTGGTCCCGACTCTTGGATACCATTCTATGGGCATATAGAATCGCTTACAAGTCTCCCTTGGATATGTCACCCTATCGTATTGTGTATGGAAAGTCATGCCATCTTCTTGTCGAGCTAATTCATAAATCAATATGGGCAGTCAACATTTGCAATTTGGACTCGCGTGAAGGTGGTCAACAAAGAAAAGTAGATCTGAACATGCTCCTGGAATTCTGAGACTATGCTTATGATAACAGCTTGATGCACAATGAGAAGATTAAATGTTGGTATGACCGGCACATCAAACAAAATACCTTCGAGACTGGACAGAAAATGTGGTTATTTGATGCAAAGTTGAAGATATTTTCACGCAAATTAAAGAGTATATGGACAGGATCATTCATGGGAAAAGAAGTGTGTGACAACAGAAGCATCTTGATATCAGACTTGTCGCTTGACGCATAGCCTTTTATTGTCAACGGTCAGTTGCTGAATCCTTATCTCGAGTATGATACATTCTTGGTCATTGTCGATTCAATGCAAGTGGTGATTAACGAAGGATCCCCCACCGCTCAGCAGCATCAAAAGATTCAGAAAATTCTCCTCTAAAACTCTTTCTTTAGTTTTCTTCTGTTCTTCTATTATTTTCTTCTATTCATTTTTTTTGCTTCTTTCTTTCATTCCTCTCATTCATCACTGCTATACCTGGATATGCTTCATCCTAAGTATAGGGGGGATGAGTGGGTCCAACCGTTCATTCTTGTTGATATCCCTCACATATCTCCTCTCTTGCTGATATTCATGTCTATACTTAGGGATACTATACCCTAAGTATAGGGGGAGACAAGAAAAGTTGTTGATCTGTTTGTTCGCACACTTGACCCGCCCTGCAGGAAGAATACAGTCTGCTATACTTAGGATTAATTGATCCTAAGTATAGGGGGACGGTCGACTTCTCATTGATTCATTCTTTAGTCTTCAGTCATTGTATTATAGGCTCTTCTATACTTAGTTCGAGTTATGTCTTCTCTTTTCTCCCCGATCTATGAGGACATAGCTCAAGTTAAGTATAGGGGGTCGTATATATGTTGTATATACTTTAGTCATACTCGTACATTCATATTTTCAATAAGTATGGATAAAATACAATTAACTAATTATAAAGAACACACTTATATAAAATGTATCATAATTCTTTGTCTATACTGATTAATAAATCAGGTTCAAAATATTTTGCAAAATGTTTGGAAAAATGTTTGGAAATTTTTCTTTGAAAAATCTTTTGAAAACTGATTGGAAAATGTTTTGTAAAATATTTTCAATCTTTGTAAAAATGTTTTGTTTGTAAAAATTTCTTTCTTTTCTGTGAATAAAATGTTTTGAAAATTTATTTGCAAAAGGTTTGAAAAATGGTTGCAAAAATAGTTTGAAAAATCTATACATATTATTTGAAAAATCTTTGCAAAATGATTTTCAACTTTTGTAAATGTTTGTAAAAGTACTTTGTCAAATTATTTTTCAAAATAAAGTTTTCAAAATATTTTCAAATTATTTTGAGAACTCTGATATAATCCAAGCAAATAAAAATCTTTTACAAACTTAGCACGTTAACCTGTAAAAAATAACTAAATCCCTGTAAATACACAGTGTAAATTCTCCACCTAATTCTTGTAAATACCAAGATGCACGCCCGTGTAAATATCTACACATATCCTTTTTTTCTCTAAAACCTTTTGTTTTTGAAAAACCTCTAAAAATTTGCAAAATTAAAAATCACATAAACATTTGCAAAATCTTTTCAAAAACTTGTATAAAAAATTGCAAAACTTTTTCAAAATCCAAAAAAAATCGAAACAAGATAATTATATCCAAAAATACTTTATGCATTGTACATAGCATCTGCATTTTTCGGATTGATAATAACAATTGAACAAGTATAAGTAAAATCCGAAGATTAGAGCTTGGTTGGACCGTAATCCACTTAATCATAGGAACCTTATAGGAACTGGAATTGAGGCACTTCAGGTCTACTAGACTTAATTCTTTGAGACCACGAGACTTGGTTCAATATCGTTTTGACTGCCTAAGTAGAATATTTCGGAACACACGCTTGACTCTTGTCGACAGGAACCTAGCTTGCACGCTTGCACCTTACACCTTGCTCACCTTAGTCGAAGTGGTAGAGGGTTGGATATGCCGACATGAGATACAAGCCAATGGAAACATCGGAAGTCACATATCTGTGGCCATTGTACCCCAACTGATCCAGTAGCCATGAGGTCCAATGATGGAATGTTCTGGGTTGCAATAAAGATTCAAAAGAGGGATAGTCTATTAGCTCAAGAGGAAAAAAAATCCTTATGTAAATGTTAGTGTATATAGTATTCAAAAAATGCATATTCAACAACTCCAAAAGGAAAATACAGACAAAAGTTAAAGAAACAACAATTCTCGTTGGAGCATGTGTGTATTTGTATAGCCAACAATCATGCTTGAGCTTCAAAGTCATATGTACGTGAGCCTGTAGCCGGATGACTTGGCTACACTGGTCAAGCATCCTAGGATAGGTAATTACTGTCCATTCTTCTCTTCACCTCCTCTTCTTGAGCTAGTTGTACTTGAACTTAGAAGGGAATACTCCGCTTCTCGAGGAAAGAGTTGTTGGATTGGGGAATTAGTGTCATCATGTTGGAGAAGACTGACTTTTACCACTTCAGTCGAGAAGAGCTACATATCACACACACTATACAAGATAGACTCATAGTCATAAGGGACTGCGTATGGTATCGAAGTGTTTAGACCTAGATTTTGAGAAGACTTGGGCAGGGTGTTGTGGATTTCAAAGGTTGTTGGGGTTCAAGTCTGGTTCTCAATAAGGTTCTTACCAAACTTAATCTTCCGAAGGTCTGACTGAGCTCCAAACTTTGATCTTGTGAAGATAAGTTTAAAAATTTAAAATCAATCCAAGTTTATTACTTTTCCTTTTCTTTTTTTTTAATTTTTAACACGTATAGGCATAAGTGCTTTTTAGGAACTAACAAAGGCAAGTATAGGGGGTGATGAATCCCCATTCCATCACCTTTATTTTTTCATTTTGGCCTTTAAACCCTATCTAAATGCATGAATATATCATTATTTTGCAAAAAATAATGCATACTATTTATTGTATAAATATTGTACAAAACACAACACTTAATGACAAAATAAAATAAAATACCAAAGGTATTTTATGACCCTAAACCTCGAGACTAAGTTAAGAATTGACTTAGTCGACAAGGAATAAAGTAGGGGGAGATAAGGGCCAAAAATAAGAAATAAAGCTCTCATTTTTATTCATCAATAAGTCCATTTTGGGACCCATTTTATTCTTTATTGTTTATACATCAAATAAATAAACTTTTTACATGAAAGTTGTAGACAAAATACATAGAAAATTATGAAATTTATTTCACAAAAAAATTAATATACAGTATACATTCTACACTCAAAATAAGATTCCAAAATCTCAACTTCACAGACCCATATCTTTTCCATATGAACTCAAAATAAACCAAAATTATTTTAATTTATATAACTTTTTATTAGCTATTAACTGAATGTGGTTTTATTTTATTTGGTGTTAAAATGCAAAAGTTAGGTTTTGGATCCCTATTGTACAATTACCTGAATAAAATATTCATTTTATTTGCTCTTTATATTTTTTGCTATTTTATATTTTTAAAATTTTAAAATATTCTTTATAATATATGTGCATAATTAGAATAAAAGAAAACCATTAAATATAAACTAAAATAAATAAGTGTATAAAAACATAGATGAATTACATATACATATGCCTTTATAATAAATACTTAAATTTAATAAGTATACAAATGATTTCAGAAAAATATAATAAAAATATATCTATGTGTATTTAAATAAGCTATAAATATATAATCTATGTGCATAAAATAATAAATTCTAAAATACGAAATAAAAATAAAATATACACCATATAGGTAAATATACCTATAACTTACATGTAAATACTAACTTGCAATAAAAAACTTCAGAAAAATAAATAAAAATATGGATAAAATATTACATTAAAGTACAAACACTTTTCATGTTTCAATAAAAAATAATTAATTAATTAGTTATTTGTTATCGACTTTACCAATAATTTCCCCATGGATATTTCTGCTTGGTCCACGTGGACCAACCAGAACACTCCTCGTGTTGACCTGGGTCAACACCCCCCTCTCTCTTCCTCGAGTTGTCATTCTATCGAAATCCAAATTTTCGCCATTTTTTCCGCATGAGTTCATGATGCTCTGGCTAGGCGTGATGCGTATTTCAAGGATATTGAATTCCCCTGAATCACTCCCTAGCCAAAGATCAAATCGAATTTCCTTGAATCAGATGCAACCCTTGATTAAAGTTCGCATCTTGAGCATCTTATAAGTAAACACCTCCAGCAACCTTCCTCGATTTGATCCATCTTCGATCCCCTAATCCCCTTACCTTGTGTGTGTGTTTCCGATGACAAAGAGAACATCCCCAAGGTTTGAGGCAGAGCAAGGAAGAGAGAAGGAGGTCCAAGGCGTCGCTTCGACGAGGCTTCTGCTCCCTGGTTGTTTAGTATGAGCTACGCCTATTTTCTCCATTTTTAGGTAGATTTGATTTTAGTTTTTCCATTCTTGTATTTTACTTAGTAATTAGATCTGTAGTTTAGATTGAATTTCAATATCCTCAATCGTTGGAGCTCTTTGCTCCAGCCATGTCCCGTCGTACTAATAACTGTTTCGACCCACCATTTCATGCCCACCTCGTTCCCTATCACCTTATGCATATGTTACACTCCCCCCCTGATCCATTATGTTCCTTCTTGGATCAGCGAATCAGAGCTCCTCCTCCGCTCTTCGCCGGAGCTCTTCCGTTTTAATTAATATTTTTTTCTCTTTTTTTTTAAATTTTCAATTTTATAATTTTGTATTTTGATTTTTAATTTACTGATTTTGTATTTTCTTTTTTGTATTTTGTATTTTTATATTTTCTTTTTCAGTAAGGAAGTATATATACAATAAAGGAAAAGGAGATATAATGTATAGATGAAAATAGGTAAAAATAAGGAAAAATCAGAGAATGGTATATTTTTGGGATTTTTTATATTTTTCAAATGTTTTTGTAATTTTTCAAGATTTTTCCTAATTTTTTGGTATTTTTAAAGTCAAAAAATTACTGAAAACAGTGAAGAAAATAAAAGACTAAAACTAAAATGAGGATGAAAATATCAAACAATGTCCAAAATTCCTCAAACTAATTTTAAATGAAAGCTAATAAATCAGAGAAAATTCAAAGATAGAAATTTTATTTTTAGGATTTTTCTAGAATTTTTGAGATTTTTATGAAGTTTTTAGGGGTTTTCTAAATTTTAGGGATTTTACTTTGAATTTTTTAGTGATTTTTAGACTGAAGTGAAAAGAAACAGGAACACAAAAAAGTTGATTTTTTTAGAATTTTTCAAGGGTTTTAGTATTTTTTGGTATCTTCTAATGCAAACAGTACAAAAAATGCATGTTTATGAATTTTTATAAATATGAAAATACAATAAAAATGCAAACTAAAAATGTAACGTGAAAGAACAATGAAACAAGAACCTAAGTTAATTTTTTGGTGATTTTTAGGATTTTATAGATGCATGGAATAAATAGAGACAACCAATAGAAAGTACACAACTAGCAAGGGCATATGTGTAATTATCCAGAATCTCAGGGGACAAAGTGTAATTTCTTCACAAAATATATAAATATTTCACAAAATTCCAGGACCAAATACAAATTTCAAAACCCGCAGGGGCACAAGCGTAAAAATCCCACCCCCGTACGTGGTATGCGCGCGCCTAGGAAGGACCTGAGTGTAATTAACAAGAACCTGGGGGTTTAAACGCAATTTTTCCAAAAATATTACACTTAATTAAAAAGTTCCTGGACTTAAACAAAATAACAAAACCCACAGGGGGGTCCTTGCAAAATGTCTCCCACCCCACATGCACGGGTCATGTGAGGTGACGTGGACAGGATCTAAATGCAAATAAAGAAAGTATGGGGGTCTAAATGCAAATATTACAAAACCTATTACACTGCAATTGAAAGTTTATGAACTAAATATTAAATACAAAAATACTAAGGGTAGAAAATGCAAAATACCAAAAGCAAGGCGATCCGACGACGCAGGAAGCTTCACTTGACACGTGGCGCGATATGGACGGTCGATGACGATTCGGATCAAGCAGCCATGATTAGATCCTCTCAGGATGATCGGACGGTTGGGACTTGTGAGGATCCAACGGTTGGCGATCGATCAGGAGCTCCAAGCCGATCCAATGGCGTTGGAGAGCGGAGGAAGAACAGGGAAGCAACGCTGGTGAGGCGAGCTTCCCGAGCTCGATCTCCGTCCTCCGGCGGTCTTCGAGGCTCAAAAATGGCCAGTGGCTCCCTGGGGTGGTTCTCTATCTCCTGGACGCTCCAAAAAACTTCGGCAGTGGCCGGAGCTCACTTGGGGAGGCGGTGGAGCTGGCGGGCTCCTTGGTCCTCCGCCAAGTATCAAAACGAGTCCCATGTGTTCTTCAAGTCCTCCTGGACCTGCAAAAGGTGTGAGAGGGTCGAGGGCAAAATGCCCTTACCCCACGGTGGTGGAATGGGAGCATGGAACGGCGGCGCGAGATGGGTGGCCGGAGTGAGCTCCGGCGAGGATACGATTTGGGTGATCTAACGGACGAAACGTGAGGATTTTTGGGGGGGATATGATCCTAAGACTACGGGGAACAAAACGTGCAAAAGAAATTGAAGAGAGAAACGACCTCGAAGGTGGTGTACTTGAGGTGGGTGAAATCTCGACGCCGGAGTTGGCGGAGGTGGTGGAGCCGCCTCAAGGCCTCCTTGACTCGCCTGACGCTAAGGCTGTGGAGCTATCACCTCCAGCTACCCGAGGAGCACCAAAGGGAGGAGGTTTGCTAGCCAAAAGGGGTCCAAATTTGATTTGGAAAGTCGGGCCTCCTTATGAAGGGTTGACGACCGGGCTCCAGAGACCGAGGGAGACGGGAGGATCGATGATCCATTCCCCGAAAAATCGAAAGGGCGTGAAAGAGGGGTGAACGAGGAGCAAATGTCAAGAAGGGTGTTGCGTGAAATGGTGCAAGAATCGAGCTGGAAAACTCGACAAAAACCAGTGAAAAATGAGGTCTGATGCTACAGGGCGAAGGGCAGACAGTTGATCTAGGTCAACGCTGACCGCCTCCATGTTGGTCCACGTGGACCAACCAGGAAAAAGCCCTGGAAAAATATTAAAATTCATTTTAAAATAGTAAATGAATTTATTATTTTAGGTTAAAAAATAAGAAATTTTTATTATTTTATGAAGTATTTTAATATGATTTTTAATTATTTTTATGACGTATAAAAATACAAGTTGCCTTTTTAGGCCTATATAGGTATACATATCTATGTATTTTAATATTTTATTCTTATTTTGTATATTTAATTTTATTTTTTTATTTAGTATTTTATATATTTATGAAATATTTTTATATACTTAAATATATTTTTATTTTATTTTTCTGATGTATTTTGTACACTTAATAAAATAGAAGTATATTCTATGTAGGTATATTTATAGGTATTATACATATGTATGATATACAGGCATTTTATTTTTGTGTTTTCTTTGTGTTTTTATTAAGATTTTAATATACACATATTATAAATAATATTTACAAAATTATAAAAATTTAAACTTGTAAAAATAATAAATAATAAATATAATGAATATTTTAATATGTACAAGTATACAATAGGGGTCCAAAACTCAACTTTCAAACCGTAGCTCCGCAAAATGCGAAACCACCTTCATTAAATAGATTATTTAAAATTATATACAATTAAAGGTGATTTTAATGCATTTCGAGTTTTTATTTGAGAGATACAGGTCTGGGAAGTTGGGATTCTGGAATTTTATTCAGATCATATCTTTTTATCTGTACATTATTTTTGTATGAAATAAATTTTGTATTTTTCTTTATTTAATTATCTACAACTTTCATGTGCAAAGTTTCTTTATTTGAGGTATAAAAGTGGAACTAAAAATAGGTCCCAACATGAATAAAGAATGAATTAAATAAAGATGGATTTTATTGTATTTTGGCCCTTATCTCCCCCTGCTTTATTCCTTATCGACCTAGTCATCGAGATGCGTAGGTCTCGGGGTTTCGGGTCATAAAGAATTTACAATATTTTATTCTTTTATTTTCTTTATTATTTTATTTTAGCTTTAAAAACTGTATTTTATGCACTATTTACATACACATGCATGAATGCTAAAATGCAAGAATTAGGGGTATTTACACGCATTTGCTAGAGTTTTGGAGGTCAAAATGACAGAATAAAGATGATGAAATGTAGATTCATCATCCCCCTATACTTTGCCTTTGCTAGTCCCTAGCAAACACTTATGCAATAAGTGCAGAAAAGAAAAACAAAGAAAAGAAAAAGAAGAAAGATGGATTAAGTTTAATTATCAAACTTCTCCTCACAAAATCAAAGTTTGGAGCTTAAGTCGGACCTTTGGAATTTTAGTGCAGTCGAAACCTTAATGAGAAGCGGATTTAAAATCCAACAGCCTTCGAGAATCCCAAAACTCTGCTCAAGTCTCCTCAATAGCCAGGTCAGAAATATTTCAACTCATACGCAAACCCTTACAACTATGAAGCTAACTCGTACAATGTAAGTGATAGTGGCTCTCCCCAACTAGAATGACAAAGAGATTGACTTCTCCAGTATGACAACTCGATGATTCCCCAATCCAATAACTCCTTCCTTGAGGAGTGGGGTATTCCCTTCTAAGTTCAAGTGGCAACCAGCTCAAGAGGAGGGGGTGAAGAGAAGAATGGACGATAGCCAGTGTAGCTACCTATCCCAGGATGCAAGACCAGTGTAGTCATCCAGCTGCAGGCTCACATGATATGACTTTGGAACTCAAGTTTGCTTATTTTCTATACAAATATTCACATACTTTGGCAGGCATTTTATTTTTGTACAAGCATATCCATTTTTTTAAGTACTATTTACAGCAGCATTTACATAGGGAATTTTTCCTCTTGAGCCAGTAGACTATCCCTTTTTTGGAGCTTTATTGCAACCCACACTCTCCTGTCTTTAGAATTCCTTATCACTGGACGGGTTGGGGTGCACTTCCCTCCCTAGAGGAGGACAAGTGTTTCCACTTGTGTGCATCTCATACCGGCAAATCAAACCCCCTCACCACACCAACTGAGTCGAGCCAAGTGAAAGGTGCAGGTGTCCAAGTTAGGTCATTATCAACAAGAGTCGTGTGTGTGCTCCGAAATACTCTACTTAGGCAGTCAAGAATCCATTGAACCAAGTCTCGTGATCCCCAAAGAATTAAGTCAAGTAGACCAGAAGTACCTCAATTCCAGCTCCTATAAGGTACCTGTTATTAGGTAGATTTTTTAGGTCCAATCAAGCTCTAATCTCCGGATTTTACTTAGACTTGTTCAACTTTCAAACTCAATCCGAAAAATGCGAATGCTATGCAAATGCTATGCAGAATGCAGAAAATATTATCATTTTTATTATTATTTTTTTGTGATGCAATTTTCAAGAGTTTTGAACTTTTTATGGATTTTTGAAAAGATGATGCATATGCATTTTTTTCAAAAAGATTTTTCAAATGTTTTTGGATTTTAATTTTGCAAATATTTTGGGATTTTTGAAAACAAGAAGATTTTGGCTAAAAACTAGGTTAAAATATTTACACGTCTGATATATACAAGAAGTGGATTTTAAGAATTTACAAGGGTAAGTGGTAAATTTTATAGGTATATATATAATGAATTTTAGTGTCATGTATGTATTCCTCAAACTTATTTGAAAAGGTTTTTCAAACAATTTTGAAAACTATAGTCCAAAATAATTTTTACAAACAATTTTTACAAACATGTACACACATTTGAAAATCATTTTGCAAATGTTTTTCAAACGGTATAGATAGATTTTTCAAATATTTTTGCAACCATTTTTCCAACCATTTGCAAATCATTTTTCAAACATTTTATTTCACACAAGAAAATAAATTTTACAAACAAAACGTTTTACAAAGGTTGAAAATATTGAACGAAATGTTTTCCAAATAGTTTTCAAAATATTTTTCAAAGAGATTTTCAAACTATTTTTCAAACATTTTATAAAAAACATTTTTCACATGATTTATTAATTAGTAAATGCAAAAGGAATTTGAGGAATGATAACATCTTTTTATTAGGGTTTTTAATGAATTTTAATAGTAAGAAAATACGAAAGTACGAGTTATGGCTTAAGTATATACACAGTATATACAACCCCCCTATACTTAGCTTGAGCTATGTCCTCATAGATCGGTGAGAAAAGAGAAGACATAACTTGTACTAAGTATAGACAAGTCTAAAGAATAAATAAATAAAGGATGAATAAACGAATGAGAAGTCGACCGTCCCCCCTATACTTAGGATCAAATAATCCTAAGTATAGCAGACTGTACACAACGCAGAGAGGGTCAAGGGTGGGAATGAACATATCGTACTCTAATTGTCTCCCCCTATACTTAGGGTAAGATATCCCTAAGTATAGACAAGAAGAGGAGACAATGGAGATGATCAACGAATAGAAAACTCGGGGTGCACACCCCCCCATACTTAGGACAAAGTACATCCTAAGTATAGAAGATTGTCAACAAGGGGCAACACCTTTTTGATAGATAAAGAAGATAGAAAAGGAAAAGAAGAAAAGAATAGATCACAGCCCAGTATGTGTACCCCCCTATACTTAGGACAAGGCGTGTCCTAAGTATAGTAAAATCATAAGATGGCAACGGGGTAGCAGACATAACGAGAGAATGAATGAATGATATAGACAAACAGATCTGTACAAAGAAAGATGGAAGTGATAATCATGTATGAGATGCAAGTGATGTGAATCAAAGAGCACATCTCATACCTGATGAATGGGGGCCACGTCAATGGTCGGCGGATCATGATCTAGATATAGTTTCAGGCGCTGACCGTTAACCCGAAAGGTAGAGGAAGATGACAACTCAGATATATCAATACTACCATTGTCATGTACCTTCATGATCACATATGGACCTTTCCATTTACTCTGTAATTTCCCTGGAAATAATTTTAGCCTAGAATCAAACAACCATACATGTTGATCGGGCTCAAACAGTTTATGGTTGATATGAGAATCGTGCCATGTATTCACTTTTTCCTTATATTGTAGGCTGCTAGAAAAGGTTGTATCTCTCAGTTCCTCCAGGGCTGCCAACCTGCTTTCCTCTGTTCTCATATACTCTCGGGATCCAACAATAACTCTGTAACTGCCCATAGTGACGTGTGCTTGATTTCCACTGGTAAATGGCACGGCTTGCCATAGATGAGACGAAAGGGAGATGTCCCTAATGGTGTCTTGAAGGAAGTCTGATAAGCCCAGAAGACGGAGTCCAAAAGCTGTGACCAATCCTTTCGGTCTGGGCGGACTACCTTCTGTAAAATAGTCTTGATCTCCCAGTTCGATACTTCAGCAAGACCATTAGTCTGAGGATGATATGGTGTGGCAACACGATGGTCAATGCTGAACTCATCTGCAAGGGCCTTTACCTTGTTGTTAATAAAGTGAGACCCCCGTCTGAAATCAAAACTCTAGGCACCCCGAACCGTGAAATGATATTTTCCTAAAAAAGCAATATGCGGTCTTAGCATCTGCGGCTCGGGCGGGGATGGTCTCAACCCAACGACTCACATAATCCACAGCGAGCAGAATGTACTCAAACCCCTGACTCTTAGGAAATGGACCCATGAAATCAATCCCCCATGCGTCAAAAACCTCACAAAAGTGAATTGGTTGCATGGGCATCATGTCTCTCTGTCTGCAAGTACCCATCTTCTGACAGTCAGTACATCTCTTCACGAATTCATCGGAATCCTTGAAGAGAGTAGGCCACCAAAGGCCGTTGGAGCATCTTCTACGATGTCCATCTCCCAGAATGATGTCCTCCTGCCTCAAGCTTGTGGCAGTAGGTGAGGACGCTATATTTCTCTTCTTGAGGAATGCACCTCCTCCAGATACTATCCCCTCCTTCATGATAAAGGACGAGATCCTCCCAATGGTATGACTTAGCCTTCGCAAGGAAGGTCTCAAGTTTCTGCCTAGGCCAACCTTGTGGAACCTTCTTGGCAACAAGATAGTTCACAATGTCGGCGTACCATGGGAGCGAGATGATAGCCAAGATCGCCTCATCTGGAAATGTCTCTGTATAGGTGCGCTGGGCTCAGATTCCTCAAGGTTCTCTAAGCGGAAGAGGTGATCCGCCACCACATTCTTAACTCCATGCTTATCCTTAATCTCAATGTCAAACTCCTTGAGCAGAAGGATCCATCTGGTAATGCGAGTTTTGGCATACTTCTTTGCCATTAGGTATCGGATGCTGGTGTGATCTGTAAAGATAGTCACTCTAGATCCCAGAATATATGATCTGTACTTATCCAAAGCAAAGACTGCATCTAGCATCTCCTTCTCAGTCACAGTGTAATTCCGCTGAGCAGCATCTAAAGTTCGGCTAGCGTAGTGAATGGCATACGGCAATCCATCCCTCCTTTGTCCAAGCACAGCCCCTACGGCAAAATCAAAAGCGTCTGTCATGATCTCAAACGGGAGAGACCAATTGGGTGGCTGAAGGACAGGAGCCGTGACAACCATATTCTTGAGAGTCTCGAAAGACCCAAGACAATTATCATCTACAATGAACTCGGTGTCTTTCGTCAACAAATTAGTAAGTCGTCGGGCAATACGACTGAAGTCCTGAATGAACCGTCGGTAGAAACCGACAAGCCCCAGAAAAGACCGCAATTGACGCAAATTGGACGGTGGATTGAGTTTTTTATTGATATCCACCTTGGCCGGATCAACCTTCATGCCCCTGTTGGAGATGATATGACCAAGGACCATCCCTCGAGTCACCATGAAGTGACTCTTCTCCCAAGACAAGACAAGGTTGACCTCTATGCAGTGCTGAAGCACACGGTCTAGGCATTCAAGACAAGCATCAAACCCATCGTCATAGACCGAGAAGTCGTCCATGAAGACCTCCAAACGGTCACCCACCATGTCCGAGAAAATGGACAACATGCACCTTTGGAATGTCCCTGGGGCGTTACACAAACCAAAGGGCATCCGTCTAAAAGCATAAGTCCCAAACGGACAGGTGAATGTCGTTTTCTCCTGCTCTTCGGACGTAATGGCCACTTGGTTATAACCGGAGTACCCGTCAAGAAAACAGTAATGACTCTTCCCAGCAAGCCTCTCGATAATCTGATCAATGAATGGCAGTGGGAAATGATCCTTCTTGGTGGCCTGATTCAATCGTCTGTAGTCCACATAGACCCTCCAAGAAGTGGGTACCCGGGTAGCGATCTCCTCTCCAGACTCACTCACAACTGTAGTGATACCCGACTTCTTGGGTACCACATGTTAATGGACTAACCCACTTAGAGTCGGAGATGGGGTAGATAAAATCGGCGCTCCACCATTTTGAAATTTCCTTCATGACAACATCTCGAAGATTCGAGTTCAGTCGTCGCTGGAACTCACGCGAGGGCTTAGCGTCCTCTTCGAGTTAGATATGGTGGGAGCACAGAGCCAGACTAATCCCCTGGAGATCAGCTATACTCCATCCTATCACCTTGTGGTTTCTTTCAAGAACCTCCATCAGACGAGATTCTTGTTCTCTAGTCAAACCTGCTAAGATAATGACCGTGTGCATATCTGGCTCACCCGCAAGGAATCTATACTTCAGCGACTGCGGAAAGGGCTTCAATTCTGGACAACTGGGAGGTGGCAGATATGGCTTCTGATATGTCTGTGTAAAGGCTACCAGGTCTGCATGAGAGAAATCTCGTTGTGCATGAAAATTTGACGAAGGGAACCCTGTTGGTATCTCTGTGAACAGTGTTGGCTCGCTCTCCGTCCTAACTGTCGGCTCAGAAGAAATCATACAAGGCAAGTAATCATCAAAGTCATCCCAATCAATGTCTGAATTCGAGAGATCTGAACTAGAAGAACATGAATGAAATTTTGCTTCGCCACTCATACCACAACTGTCAGCCTCAAATGTGTCCTCCGCTAGGGGAGTGCTATCCAAACTCTTGACTGCCATAAGCTGTAAGTACGTTGAATTGGCGGGCAAGGCGAGGGCTTGTGCTACTAGATCTGTCTAAATGGCTTCATCATCGGTCATCACAAAATCACACTCCTGGTGGACGTCTCGCTCAGCCTCTGTCATCTGCTCGGTGTCACTGAACTGCTCTGAGCATGTTGATTCTCTCGCTCTGGTCTCATCGATCGTCTCTATTTGTATAATTTCACCCTCTACGTGAAAGTACACCTTCCCACTATCATGGTCGGTCACCGCCTTGGTAGTAGCCAAGAATGGGCGTCCGAGTATGATGGGGGCATCTGTTACCGACTCAGGGATCTCCATGTCCAATACAACAAAGCCCACGGGGAATTTCAGGCCATGAATGGTAATGACCACGTCTCTCAACAACCCCTTCGGCCTCTTAATCGATCTATCAGCAAACTGAAGGATTGTCCTGCTACGATAAAGATGGCCAAACTCGAATTGGTCAAGTACGGCTGCCAGAAGGAGGTTGATAGAAGAGACGATGTCTAATAGAGTACGATCGAACCGTTGCTCCTGAATCTCGCATCTGACATAGGGAGCTCTTGCATCAGGTCTCTTCGTTGGCAGTCTGTTCTGAATGGCAAAGCATGTGGAACGTGTGAGCACATGGATCTCATCTCTATGGTTCCTCCTCTTCCTGTGGACTGTAGTCTTCTCTCTCAAGCTCTTTTGGAAGAGGGGGACGTGCTCGAGCGCCTCCTGTAGAGTCGGCTGAATCTGGAATCTCTCAATCATCTGGTTGCTGAACTCTAACTGCTGTGTCTTTTTGGGATTTTCTCTTTTATTCCCTTTCGCCAAGCAGAGTGCTAGAGGGAAGGGGATGGTAGGGGCCTCCTCAGATGGAGGACTAGAAAGAGGCGCATGTGCCTATGAAGGAATGGAATCCATATAATGATTATCGTGCAACACATATGGACTCGAAGTGGATACAAAAACCTTCCTTTATTCATATTTTTGTTCTTTTTCTTGTTACCACAGTCCTGGGATACAAAAGATGGCAACACAACATGTGGGAGCTCAACAAAAGTAGAAGTAGTGGCCTCAGTACCACCTATGGCATCTGACTTTGCGGCATCAGCACCGCGCTCTGGCTCTGCATCAAGTAAAATGGTGGCATCAGCACCACCGTCTATATCTGGTGTCATGACGGCCTCAGCACCGTCATCTGGATCTCCATCCTTGGAGGCATCAGCACCACCGTCATCAACATCATCGATAGTGGCATCAGTACCGCTACTCTCCTCATCTGGCGCTAGTGGTTCCTCGGGTGGCTGTCGCTCAGATGAGGCACCGCCGGCTGGCATACTACTGCTCCTAGTAGTAACGAAATCAGCATCACAAAAAGAAGACATGTCACTCAAATAATCACTGGGAGAGGTATCCTCTGTAAACTGTACCTGCTCAGACTTCCTCTTCAGATTGTTCGGATTAGGCTCGATCTGTGCAGGTATGGCAGCCTTGCCCTTGATGATATCCCTCATCTCCTGTCGGAACTCTCATCCATTTCCCGCCGGAAGGATGCCTGCTGTTCAGAGAGCAAGCGGGCGAGGTCATCTAGAGCTGGGTTCTCGAAGGCAGGTGCCTGAGAATCGGAAGTGTTCCCCTGCTGGAAATGAGGTTGTTGTTGCTGCTGAGAATAGTGAGGTGGGGGTTGGGAGTATGTCTGGTGAGGCTTTTGACGTTGCCTCCACTGTTGTCCCTGATAGAAGGGACGAGGACCCTGCTGATATTGCTGCTGGGGGTGATACTGGGGATGTTGTTGGTGCTGGTTGTTCTGCGGACCCGGAGCTGGAGGCTGCTGCTGGGACGAGGTGCCTCCAGTGGACCAACGGAATCCGAGATGATCACGACGAATCCTGTGTTGTTATGGGTACCAGTCAAACCATATCCCATTGACTTCCATCAATGGCTCCTGCTCAACGGGCAGTGGAGGGAGTACTGTCAGTGGCTAATCCGGCTGATAGACCACCATCTGAGTATCCTGATATGGTGGCGGCAAAGAATAGTGTTGTAGCTGTTGGGCCGGCTCTGCCTGGATGTGATGAACCTGGGTATGAGGCAGAGGGGTGGGTAGTGCTGCTACTGCTGGGATCAGCACGTGACCTGGGAGGATGCTGAGTAGATATATGTGCCTCCTGAATGCAAAGGATCTGCGTCTTCAGGTCACTCATGGTCTTCGTCAAAAGGTCCATCTGTGCAAGACCTTGACTCTACTTCTTCTCAAGTATCTCGATGCGGTCCAACTTCTCGCTGATGATCCCCATGTCGGCGACGGTGGATTCAACCTGAGCTGCGACTGCCGACGGAGTGTGTGTACTGGCATCGATGCATGCAATCCTCTTATATCCAACTACATGTGTGTAGACGCGGGCTTGGGCCATGACTGTGGAGTTTTCTGCTATTCCCTCATAGATCTCCCAAACCGCATCTTCTCCCTTGGAGAAGTAAGATCCACCACAAGAGGCATTCACAATCCCCTGCAGCTCCGGTGTTAGTCCACAGAAGAAACGTTGAACCAGGTTGGGCTTAGATATGTCATGATGTGGACACCGGTCGATGAGCTCTCTAAATCGATCCCAAGCCTCATGGAACTGCTTATTTGGGATCATCGTGAAGTTACTGATCATAGCTCGTGCTGCATCGGTCTGGCCGAGTGGATAGTACTTATTCAAGTACTCGGTCCAGAGCTGTGCCCAGGATGTGACGTACCTCCCGAGATGCTTCAACCAATAGGCTGCTCTGTCAGCTAATGAGAACGAGAAGGCAATCATCTTAATTGTGTCCTCGTCCACTAGTTTGTTGTGGACAGTGCTGCAAATCATCTCAAACTCCTGCAGATGGAGATGAGGCTCCTCGGTGGCTAGCCCATGGAACTTGGGCAGTAGCTGAATGGTCTGTGGGCGAAGCTCAAAGTTCCCGACAATGGGAGGAAGCTGGATCCATCTGTGGGTGAGGGTCGTGGCTGGGTTGTGCAACTGCCTCATGGTCATCGGTGGTGGCCTCTCCTGATTAGGTTCTCCTCCTTCACTTGCTGCTTCTGGTATATCACCGTAGGGTTGATTATCGGGTCGGGCGGGCCGGGCGGGACCTCGGCACGAACCCGAGCCCGTTTATTTTTTTCGGGTTTCGGGCCAGGCCGCGGCTCGAAAAAATTTGGATGGGCCAGCCCGAACCCAAACCCGGCCCGGAGTTAAAAGGGTCGGTTTGGGCCGGGCCGGCCCAATAACTTTTTGTTAGAAAAGAAGAATTGTTAATTCCTGGACTAGAATCTTGAACCGCCAACAATACGAGAAATCGATTCATATCCATGTCCTCCCTCTTTCCTTCCCCAGAACCTATCTTCAATGAAATGAATCGCAATGTCGCAGTATTATCAGCACTTTTTCCTGTTTGGTTAAGCACAGCAGTCGAAAATGCTAAATTATGAAACTGGTGTTTGATAAAATGGATAAATAAGGGACCAGATGCATAGTAATTCTACTTCCAATGTGTATTGGAATTTGTATTTTGGGCCTTCCTTAAGTTTGAAAAAGGAAACCTTTCGGACATTCATATAAGAAAATCAATCGAGAATCCGATTCGTGTTTGAAATGAATGAAAAAAAAGATCAGTTCTTGGAAGTTATACATACAATCACAGTTTGAAGATAATTTTGGATTT